>JAZDUH010000136.1:33002500-33195000 GCA_036419115.1 Scarus forsteni
TGGGATGCTTTGTGTACATTAATGTGGAAAAAAATGAATTTAAATGATTTTAGGTAATGACTGCAATGCTACAAAATGTGAAAAATTTAAGGGGGTCTGAATACTTTCCATGCCCACTGTATATAGTAATAATGTGTGCACAGTTGAGAATATTTTTTCCGTTCCTAAAATTTACTCCTTTTAATCTAGAAAATAGACACATTCACACCAAGGATTTGTCCCCTTTTGATGAATCCCCTGATAAGAACCCAGTTGTGCGCCCTGTTATCCTAAAGCTGCTGCTGAAGTTCAGGTAGGTGAACTAATGAGGATTTTGTAACTTAAAATGAATACATTTCCAAGTATGTTGTCTGCCAGAAGATTTTGGAGGTATTTGTTAGCAGAGCTGAATCAAGTTAGGGGATTTTAGCACAAGACAGTGACTGAATTAGTTACCCCAATGTACAGAGGACCCTAGGTATAAGCAGGTCTACCCCCCAGGGTGAGGGGCACATGTGGCACCCCAACTAAGTCAAAGGGAAAAGTTTAAGATGATGAAATGAAATAGAATGGAACAATTGTCTCAATATGTCTTTTACTTTGTGTGTTTAGTTTAATATTATTTTGATGCTGTTATTTAGAAACGTCACAATACACTGCTGGACATTAGTCGTGTGGTGTTTCCTATTTAGCTTATAAAACATCAAGTAGTGTTAGTTACTTTCAGTGTATTTTTCATTTTGGGTGCAATACAGCAATCTGGATGGACTAGATGGACTTTGTCACGTATCCATGGGTTGTTTACCTTAGAGTAGTTAGTGTCATGCATTTGATAAGCTACATAATGATGCTTTGTTTACATTTTACTTCAATGAATCCTCACAATAGTTATAATTTCTAATGATCAATGAGAACATTATACTAACATGCATAATCAATATTTTAACTATTAAGCAAGCTTGACTTCACACGTTTAGTCACACCCCCTACCACATGATCTGTGCAGTTGATTTTCAGCTGGATGTGCACATCCCCAGAATTTTAAAAGAGGTGGACGACAACAACAAGACCAGAAATGCACTGATTTGTTGTCACCATCACTTGAGAACAGCAATGTGAGAACCACATGGATTATTAACAGTGTTAGGCACGTTACTATAAAAAAGTAATTACTTATAGTTACTAGTTACTTTCCTAAAAAAGTAATTGAATTACTAACAGAATTACTCCTACCAGGGAAAGTAATTGGTACACTTTGCTTTAGGGCATAATGTACACTTCACATGTGTGTTCTTACCTTTTACTTCTTGTATTTCCATCCTGAAACACCAGTTTACACCCACAGACCGCTCCGGACTTGCCGTTGTTGCAGCCTGCCTTGTTGCCATATTGTGCGATTGAAACAAGCATTTTTAAAGAGAGAAACCTAGATGAAGCGTCTTTTGATTTTTATCCCTGTTAACTTTCAATTTCAAAGTCATATTTCTTCTTTTTGTGTCTCTTGTACTTATTAAACATCGTTTTGTTTAGAGGTGGAAAATCTTTTTCTATATATTGGTGTAAAGGGAGGGGCTACTGTTATTTGTAACTCTGTTATTGCTAAAAAGTCTGTCTAACCTTGATTTTTGGTTTTAATCAAAGTTTCATCTTGATCTTCTTCAGCTTTATTATGGTGAAAACAGTAGTAGCTACATAAGAACAATTTGATTCTAGCCATAAGGATTTATTTTAGGTGGTAACATCATTTTTACAGTAAAATTTTATTTTGTGTTAGGGTGGGATAAAATAATTTTAGCAACTTCTGAATTGAGTTTATATTGATGGTGGATCATGCACCAAATTCCCCCTAGTTTGGGGGCACAACAAGTCCAAATGCACAACTGCATTATTGGAAGAAACCCAAAAAACTACTTCCAATATACTCATGCAAGTAAGAAAAAGATAGTCGCTTATAATAAGCAAACCTGGCAGCTCTGGAATCAAGTTTCCTCGTCTGTCTGTCGGCAGCGCAGCTCCTGTCTCTGTCTGGCTGAGCAAGGCAGGTTGGATATAAGCTGCTTTACATTGATGCAAAGTAATTGGCCACGTTTCACTGTCGGTAACCTTAACAGCGTTCTAACGTTTGAAAAGTAATTAATTAGAGTACTCATTACTGGGAAAATATAACAGCGTTATTGGTGCTGTTATTTCTAATGCCATACTACTAACACTCCAAACACTGATTATTAATGCTCATAAGCTGTGGCATCCAGAACTTGGATGGTTTATAAAAGCACATTCTGTCTATTATTATACAAATGTGGACAAAAATGTTGGCACCCCTGCATTAAACAAAGAAAAACCCACAATGGTTGCTGTAATAACTTGAAACTGACAAAAAAATAACTAATGAAAATCAGACATTGCCTGGAGTTGTGGTTCAACAGAATCATTTGAAAAAAAATAATAATAATAAGGGAACCGGCCCGGACGAACATTATTGTACCCCTAGAAAAGATTAAAAATGATGACCATAGGGACATGCTAAACTAAGATGTGCCCTGTAATTATCATCACAGGTGTCTTCAAACTTGTAATCAGTCAGTCTGCTTATTCAAAGGGTGAAAAGTAGTAACTGTGCTGTTTAGTATTGTGGTGTATACCACACTGAACATGGACCACAGAAAACTAAGGAGACAGTTGTCCCAGGAGATTAGGAAGAAACTTACAGAAAAAAATGTTAAATGTAAAAGCTGTGAGACCATTTCCAAGCAGCAAGATGTTGATACAGTTGTACATGTTATTCAGAAGTTTTTAACCCCAATGTCAAGGTACATCAGTATCAGATTGCACCAATCCTATAAACATTTCAGTTTGCTCATGAGGAGCAGGCAAAAATATCTGTCGACAGGTGCAGAAGTCTCATTGAGGGTTACAGAAGTCACCTTACTGCAGTCATTTCCTCATAAGGTTGTGCGACAAAATATGAAGTTATTTTTGTCCAGACCAGTTTGCTTATTTTGTTTTTTAAATGATTCACAATTGAAAAGCAATGTCTGATTTTCATTTGTTAATTTTCTGTATTGTTTTATGTATTACTACCATAGCAAGTTTCAAGTAATTTCAGGGACCATTGTGGGTTTTTCTTTTTTTAACAGAAGGGTACCAACAACTTTGTCCACATCTGTATGTGAGCAGAAGAGTAAGCTACAGCATAAGGCCTAGTTGTCTAATCAAACTAATAGTAGTTTGTTTTAAATATGAATGAAATCAAAAGTACAAGCATATCACCAACAGAAAATAATTATAATAATA
This sequence comes from Scarus forsteni, assembly GCA_036419115.1. Taxonomy (NCBI): domain Eukaryota; kingdom Metazoa; phylum Chordata; class Actinopteri; order Labriformes; family Labridae; genus Scarus; species Scarus forsteni. The sequence continues at coordinate 33,005,774 of JAZDUH010000136.1, forward strand.
AATAAAATAGTCATAATACGAATAGCTCTTTCAGAAAACAGGAAATAGAAGAACAAAAAAAATCTTTTCCAGCAGGATAAGTTTTCAATGTTATTCTGTGCTTTGCAAGCTGAATCTAACGACAGACAAGAAATGTGGCAAATCTGGTGTCTTTGCAAGATAGTCAATACAAGCTGTGTTGTATTAAATCTTTCCAAGAGTACTGAATTGGTTAGACTTTGCTCTGCTCTTTCTTAATTTGTGATGCCAGATTTTTATATATATATATATTTTTGTTTATTTTACCATGTGTTTGATCACCTTTTCTACTGGTGTATTTCAGCTTTGAAAATGTCAAGGAATATTTGCAGCAGCATTTGTCATCTGTGGAGGACAGCAAGTTTGTGAATAAGGAAGACAAAGCAGAGCTGTATGCACTGTACATCAACTGCTTAGAGGTAAAAAAAAAAAAAAAAAGTTCAATAAATATTTAGTTTAAGTTTTGCTGTGTTGAGTGGTGTAGAAATTTACTGTGATGGAAGTTTAAATAAGGTAAAAAAAAAAAAAAAAGAGTAATTGTAAAAATATACTTTCAGCTTTATTTCTTACATTGTAAATGGCCCCAGTGGTTTTGAAATCATCAAACAGTTTTGAAAACAAGAAGGATTTTTTGTGTTGGACTTGTTAAAAAGTCAGGGTTCCCACATGTCCTAGAAAACCTGGAAAATGATTGACCAATTTTCCTGTCATAGAAAACATATTGAAAAAAGTTTCACACCCTTCAACAGCTTTTAATTGTCTTGGAAAATTATTTACCTTCCTTCTACCTTGTGAGTGAACAAAAATCAAACATAGCCATAAAACATGAGTTGATAAAATAATGCAAGTTAGGCAATAAACTATTAGAAACTTAAATCAATGGTGGAAACAAGAAATGATAAAAAATTGCAAAATAAAATTGCGGCTACTTAAACAGTAAATCAACAAAATATATTTATTAAAAAAGCAGAAACCTTCCATCCATCTATCCATCTTCCTCCGCTTATAATAATGAATTGGGGTCGGGTCGCTGAGGCAGCAGCCTAAGCAGGGAAGCCAAGAATTCTCTCTCCCCAGCCACTGTCCAGCTCTTCCCGGGGGACCCAGGGTGTTCCCAAACCAGCGGCGACACATAGTCCCTTTAACGTGTCCTGGGTCGTCCCGGGGCCGCTTACCAGTGGGATGTGCCCGAAACACCCACCAGGTAGACGTCCTGGAGGCATCATAATTAGATGCCCAAACCTCCTCATCTGGGTCCTTTCAACACGGAGGTGCAGTGCCTGTACTCCGAGCCCATCTTGGATGACCGAGCTTCTCATTCTAACTCTAAGGGAGAGCCCCATCATCCTGCAAAGGAAACTCATTTTGGCTACCTTTACTCTTGACCTTGTTTTTTTGGTAACTACCCACATATGTGGTCACTACCATATAGGCCTGCACAATATATCGTTTAAACATTGCCATCGCAATGTGCGCATGCGCAATAGTCACATCGCGCATACGATGTGACTATCGCAAACACGCAAACTTTTGTTTTGCTTCACAAGCTCCTGTATATCATCAACATTTATTGGGGGAAATGAAAAAAAGCAACTGAAATTGAAACCTATTCTATTTTGTACAGACATGGCCTCCTGGATCCCTTTTATATACAGCAATCTTCATCTTTCACAGATGAACCCCCTTAGCCTGGATTAAATGGTGTCATATGAAAACAATGGTGTCATTGTGAGTCAACCAAATTCTTCCCAAACAGAGCTATTTAAGTCATCTGGTGAAAATTCTTCTATTTTTAATGTCGTAATATATATTGCAATATAACGCAAACCCCCCAAAAATCGCAATGTCAGTTTTTTCCAATATCGTGCAGCCCTACTACCATATGTGAGGATAGGAATGAAGATTATGTTCCATCCTTCCCCATCTCATAAACAAGACCCTGAGATGCTTGAACTCATCCATTTTGGGTAAAATATCACCCTACCCAGAGAGGGAACTCCCCTCTTCCTTGGGCGAGGACCATGGACTCATGTTTGAAGGTGCTGATTCTTATCCCAGCTGCTCCACATTTGGCTGCGAACCGATCCAGTAAGATCTGCAGAATATGGTCCGATAAAGCCAACAGGACCACATCATAACAGGACTAAAAAGATAGCTAGCGGGCAATGTCCATGCCGGAGAGGTAGATATAATTACATTTTAAAGGGGGGAGGACATCCTGAAAATGTCCTGGAAAATGATTTCTATAAAAGAATGCGAGCCCTGAAAGTGTTTCAACTGCTCAGGGTGATGCTTTGTCTGGAGAAATTGTTTAATGTACATGATTCCTCGGCTCATGTTTGGAAGAGGACTTTTTTCTGGTAAAGATGATTGATTATTTTTATGTTTAGATGCCATGGCACCATTTTGTGCTTTCTGGCTTTTAAAAGAGTATCTGCTATGTGTATAATATCAATCAGAGAGTCATCATGAAAATGATAAGTGGGCTTGAGCTTAAACAGCACTTCTCTAGTTTCTGACCACTGAAGCAGCTTTACAAATGTTTACAGAGTGTTTTGGCATACATACAAAGCAGTACCTAAAATTAGACACAGGAACCAAAAACATTTACGTGTCATTAGAACCCAACAATATTTGAAACCAAAGCTAAACCTCACGAAAACTCCAGTATGCAGATATTCATAACCAGCGAATAGGTTTATCAGCCAGAACCCAAGAAGACAAGAATGGTAGAAAGACGAAACAGACAGTATGACGATATACTTCATGCTGTATAGTCCTGTCTATACCACAAGACTTTCATGCCCTCTTCAATTATGCCTGGTTCATGCAATAAAACCACTGAAATCAATCTAGAAACGTAAAATAAAGCAGATCTTTCATTTGCGAGCAGGGACTTTGAGTGTTCATTTGTCAAAACACACTATGATACTGTGAGGAGAAATTGATGTTGAGGAACTTCTTTCATCAGTATATTTGGAATTGGATTAAGAAAATGCTGTTTTAGTTTGTTATTTTATGGTTTGATTGCTCTATATATAATATAATAATATAATCTACCTACTTTAGCTTTGTAGTTTTAAACATGTTATTTGAAAAAATAAATAAATATAAATATGTTATTTCAGGCTTGACTCAGAAGATAACTGCTATCCACAAGACAGCTGAATTTGACCCATTGGCTCAGCTTTGCTAATGTAGCACCTTACATACACAACAACATGCAACCCAAAGAGCTCCACACAAATCAGACTGGAGCAAACTGCAGAGATAGTGTAGGTTAAATAATTTAAGAATATTTTTCAAATATAACAAATAACATTTTAAAGTGAAATCTATATATTTAAGCCATTAAACTACTATGATATGTCTAAATACAATTATTACATCAGTGACTGTGGTCCTAATAAATCATAAATGAGACTGGAGAGGTTCTGGAGGGATGTATATCAGTTGTAGTACTTAAAATAATTTGAGTTGCAAAGGTAATTAGTTATTTACAATAACTCAAGTCTGAAACTCCATCATTTTGTCTTTGCAGGATTCCATGTGGGAGAAAATGCCACAAGAAGGCAGCAAAACTGGGGAGTTGGTCCCTTTTACTGTTAATGAAACACGGTTCCTGCAGTTCTTTTTGTCTGATGTCACTTCTGTGCCAGAAACAGTGTCAGTTCAGTATCTGCAACACATTGCAAGACTGCGTCTGTGCCTCACCTTGGCTGCCAAACTTATCAGTGACAATCTGTCAGGTAACATCAGTTCCTGCTTTACTGACTGTTCATTTGTGTTAACCATTAGATGATTGACATCAAGTTGACTGCATTTCTGTTAAAGAAAATGACATCCCAGATGGAGCAGAAGATTTCCTGAAGACAGTGGCTCAGCTCTGTGAGCAAAGTGGAAATGATTGGTATCGAGTCTACTTGATCCGCAAGCTCAGTGAATCGCAAGGTGTTGAGCTTGTTCAGACTATGGTGAAACAGCCAAAGTTCAGCTGGATTTTTCCTGCAGAGATCCATCAACAGGTACACCCATGTACCTGTTACGATACTATGTACTATGTTACTATACTGGTACTATGAAAAACAAGTTAATCAGAAAAAAAACAAAACATAGACCTAATAACAGCAGTCAGGTAACCATTTAGAATGGCAGTTTTCAACATAATAGGCAATTAAATCTGAAATCATTTGTTATCAATGTGGAAACATTATAATATGTGATTACGCTTTATGACTTTCTTCATGGTATGAGCAGGATAAAGATGGAGCCCAGATGGATCAATACCTTGTGTATGGAGAGGAGTACAAGGCAGTCCGAGATGCAGTTGCCAAAGCACTGATTGATGGTGTTGTAGATCAGGTTGAAGAAGCCTGTGAGGTATTTGAGATTAATTTTATATTTGTAGTGACCAAGTTTTATTTCTTGCCCTTTATAACTGCATGGATTCTGTCTTACATCATAGTGTTACATAAGATAATCTTTTCCATGGCACATATTTAGATATTGTTTGCTATCATATAGCCTCAGCTCAGAACTTGTTTTGGTAAAGCATATCATCAGGAATTAAAGTGCTTTCTCCCTGAAAGCAGCATCACTGAACAGAGTCATGTCTTGACTTGGTTTGGTGACCAAAATGTTTTTTATGTTACATTATACCAGGCTTGTGAATCTTTCCTTTCAGTATAACCCTCTGTTTAATGGACCTCGCTGACATTTAAACAATTTTTATTCAAAATATGATCTTTCAGTTCATAGTTTTATTTATTCTCTGTTTATTTAGAAATGCAGCGCATCAACAAGGCATCGAACGATTTTCCTCCTTCTGGCACTTTTCCGAGAGATTACAACTCTGAACAGATCTTCAAATGAAGGTCTCCATCCCACCCCTGAGGTATAATATGGGACTTAACTCACTGTTTAATTAAAAGAAAAGAGGTCTTCCACAAGACTCTGCACCAAACAACAAAATATGGCAAAAAGACTAAAGGAAGAAAATCTCTTTTGGGAATCATTGTATGGGTTTTGACTCCTCTTCAAAAATTTGAAAAACAACCATACGGATCAAAATGGAACAGAGATGGGTGCATTTGGGCAATATGTTGTAATAATTTTGATTCATCAATTTAAATTTTTAAATAATGTTATTGATGATAAACATTCAAGAAATGTAATTTTTATTAATTGCATTGCTTATTTCCATTGTCTAATGCTGGTTGTATTACCTACAGCTATGCCAGAAATTTGATGAGCTCATCCAAGGGTCAAAATATCTGCACAAAAAAGAAGTGAGGGAGTTTGCATCAGCCTTGGTTCACAACAGGTTGGGAGCCTTGACCGTAAACCCTGACCATACAATCACAGACAACACTGTCATCGAGCTGACTATTCATCTGGCAGCTGTGCTGCTCACTGAGACTCAGCCTCTGCTCGAGCCATTAAAGCAACTTGGTCTTTTCCCTGAAAACATGCAGGTATATTTTAGAACTGACTGCTTTTATATACATAGATACATACATACATCTAGATAGATAGATAGATAGATAGATAGATAGATAGATAGATAGAGAGGGGAGGGGTTTATTCATTCTGTTTTTGTCACAGAAGATTTATAATTAAAACTGATTTTTTGTTTTATGTTTCAATGTTTTTAATTGTCACTTATTTCTTGTCTAAATACTGGAGATTTTCCCTGTTTTCATTGTGATGGGGCCTGTCATTTTTTCCACACCCTCTTTTCTTGGCTTGTATTTTTTTTTTGAGAGATTAATGAGATTTGGATGTTCATATTTTGTAGAACAGTACAGTTTTCATGATCAAGATGTTAGTATATAATGTTCTTTTGATAACAAATTAAAATATGCACTAAAACGGCAAAAGGGATATCTAATTAATTTTTGTGACATGTTTTGCTTCATTAAAAACAAACCTTGTTTCTTGTATTTTTTTCATATAATGATCTTTTTTCCTTGAAGAAAAAAATCAAATGAAATTAAAATATTTGCTTTAGTGTAAAAAAATCAGAGATTTTATTATTAGGCTAAATCGCCCAACTCCTATACTGTTATTGAATTATTTTATACCTGTGACAAATGTTTACCCATTACAGGTAATGAAACACTGGACAGAAAGTGCTGATGATTATTTTCTGATTACTTTCACATTCTTATTCTGTACATCCACACAGGGGGCATTTATACCCACAATGCCTGATGACATGTTAGCTGTTGTTCAAGCAGCACTACAACAACAACCCGATGCCAGACTAACTTGGTATGGTAAGTACTATTTTCTCTATGCAGTGACTGTATTTAAAGAATATTTGTTTTAGCCATAAAAATGCTCTTCTTTTCTATGTTTTATGTATTTTTTTAATCTTTTCATTGAGTACTCTTCAGTTTAAATTAAGTCTTAGGTCCATCTGTGCTGTGTTGTTCACAGTTTCCATGATATTGAACACTGAAGGAGGAAAATAAATCCAACTATTCATTTTAGTTTACTGTGTCCTTTATCTCAGCTCACTAGGTTCTGTTGTTTTGATTATTTGACTTTTTATTTTTATTTTTCAGTCTGTCCAAATAATCATCCATGTATAGTTGGTGAGGTAAGCTATTTTCACACTCTCCTAACTTATTTATTTGTAAATCTATGTTAGAGAGAATTAAGAAGCACATAAAAAATATTACTAAAACTTTTCACTCTTTTTTTGTGTCACTTCAGTGCGGCAAGCCCATGCAAAAAGGAATATGTCCTGAATGTGGCCAAGAAGTTGGCGGGGAACGTCATAACCCAGTGCCTGGATTCACAAAAAAGGAGATGCAGCAACAGTGAGTGCCATCTCATTAATCTGCTGTCATGCACTAGATTTATGTTTGATGTAACAATTAAAAATGCCTGTATAAAATTAAAAATGATAATAGATTGGATATGACCTCTCAAAGGACCATTAAAATTGTTAAGTTAATTTCTTTTGCAGCAGAAAATCAAAGTAGAACCTAAAAGGCAATTCCAATTCTGGTGTTAATTTGTTCATGTATTGCCTCAGTGAAAACTTTGAAAAAATAAAAATCACATATATACATAGATCATATGCAGTAGTTTATCTACTGCATTGTCAGACCCTGTAGCATGACAAAAACATTCCACAATTAGACTTAAGGAAACAGGGGATCAATGATGGTAATGGCAAAATATTGGCATCAGCAGATAACAGCCTTAAAAATTAATCACATTATGTCAGTTATGCAGCCATTATGAGCCATAATGTGTCACATTGTCACTACTGAATGTCTGCATTAAAAAAACTAAACAAGATCATTTCACATAAAATTAAATGTATTATTTTACATTAGTTGCTAACACAGTCACAAGAAGAGGAATAGGTCAGTTTTATACAGAAAAAAAAGCGTTCCTAACTGAAACATTGTGTACTGATCAGTTCTGGCACAAATTTGATTTGAGAATTTGGTGTGTAGGATGTCAGCAAAAATCTAACATCATGCATCTCTAAAGACAACACTATGAATCTAATAAATTCACTTGTCAATTTACCTGACTTTCTGTCTGATTATTAGGGATCAGACAAAGCCTGGCCACATCCTCGGGGATCCTGAGCGGAGAACCAACCCAGACACCAAAAACATGTCCCTTGCTCCATTCACTCTGGTCAGACTGGTTACACATTTGGCCATGTTGCTGGGAACCTCAGAGAAGCTGCAGGTGAGCAGATGATAAATTTGTATCAATGTATTACCAACCACAGTCACTGTGTGAATATTACAACCACCTTGATGTCATGTATAAGTAATATAGGTGGCTGATCTGAAGATGATTTTAGGACTGTTTTTCTTTCTCTGCTCCACTAGTCCATCAGAAACATCATCCATCCTAATGTTGAAGATGTTAGGCAGTTTCTCACTCAACACATCCTGAAGGATCTTGAACAGCTCTCTCAGACATTAGGAAGCAGCGCTGATGACACTGTTACAACCATCCAGCTGGTGCTTAGATCACTGCACGAGCTGGTGCAAACCAGTCACCGTAAGACTAACATCACTAAGTCACTGAAATTATTCTTCATTAAGCTGCTTGTTTTCTCCTGTTATAAACCATATTGCAGTCAAAAAGGTTTTTGTCACCTATGTTTACTGACATTGAAGCTTTTACCTGAAATTAATGAGTAAGAATGAAGGCATGAACAACTACATTTGCCCTCATGGTTTTTAAGACCCTCCACTTTTTCACATGTGGAAATTCAGATCAAATGGACATTGAAGTGGTTATACAAGTACTTGGAGAGCTTCCTGTTATTTTTGTTAGCTGAAGTGTCATTAATCATTTCCAGGATTTTTACTCTTCTCTAAATATACAGGCACATACTGTGTGTTGAGAAGCAAGAACAGACTGGAAAAGTACTTTGTTGCTACTTACGTACAACTGTTAGACTGTTTATAGATAATTATTGTAGCTTTTCAGATGTTTTTGTTTTATCCTTTGTTCTGGTTGAAGAATAAATATATACCTGATGTATATATTGTATCATTCTTTTTTTATTCTATTACTTTAAACAGCTGAAATGGATCCTAATCTGTCAACTAAAGAATCCAGAAACAAATGGGAGACGACTGTGGCTGCAGATGTCATGGCACCTCAGTTGAGGGTAACACTTCTTTTATTCTTTATAGCATCATACATTTTTTATTGACCTCAGCAATGGCCATAACAAAAGGGAAAATACTTTCAGTAAGACCTACCTTCACTCCAGTGACAAAGTTCCTGTTTTGTTGTATCACTCCACCTAATGTTCACATCATTGTGATTGCAATATTGTGTAGTGTATTCTTCTTCAAGTAGATTCTGTTTATTAAGTATTGTGTCTCTAGGATCTAGATCAACACCTACCAGCAGCAAAGGAGAGCATCAGGACAGACTCCCACCTTTCCTCTAACCTAATCATGAGGACGACTCTCAGCGATGACTGCTCCTTCCTGTTGTCACTGGCTAAGGACTCTCAGGTCCACAGTTCGGCTGTGTGGAGCTGCAGAGAAAGGTTCTCTCTGCTCAGCCTCATGCACATTATAGAGCAGCGTGACCAAAAACAGGAGCTGCCTCTTCTGTGGAGGTTCCTGCAGAAGGTGATTGTCTGGTCGATAAAAAGCTTTGCAATAAAATGCTCTTTATTCTGTATTTGGTCCAGGCAAAGAACCATAAATATTTATCTTGAACAACTAGACCGTTGTGCTTTAATATTAATGATTATTTCCAATTATGTTCATCATATTTTTTAGCTTTGTCATGCACCCCCTTGCGGTCCATAGAAACTAAAACCTATTATTTTTTTTCTTTTTGGCAAGGAGAGAGAATTTCGACAGATCAAGCATCTCCCAGACATCTTAATCCTGCAGAGACACCTGGTTAGAAAGTTCCAGAATGCATCAGATCAAATCATGGGCTCCATCAGAGACTTCATCAAGAAGCAGTCAGGTATTGCTGGCATATTTGTGAGACATGTCTCTTCATAGTTCATGTTTGGCCTCAGTTTTTTGTTTTTATTTTCACTATTTGAAGGGAGACTTGCGCACAATGTCGAACTTATTCAAAGATACTTTTACGAAGTTTTAATATTTGATTAAAATTAATTTGAAAAACCTCCAAGGCAAAGGCTTGAATATCAAAGATTAATTCTCAATTGTACCACCAATGGCCAAAGCAGCATCGACAGAAGTGATTATTGATGCCACTCTAATGGAGGCGGCTTTCAGTTTTAGGTTTGTCTTCATCTAAAATGTAGATTCAGGATTATTTTCTTAGGATTTGCTCTTGTTAACTGTCATTGAAAGACCAACATTTGCAAGAAAGAGATATACAAGCAATTATTTTAAGAATGTCTTGTTTCAGGGTTAAGAGCCATGTATGAGGAACACATCAACACCTTCCTGAAAACATGGAATCTTCTCCGCAAATCTGTGACAAGCAGTGAGTATTTTTCTTTTTTTTTTGTTGATAAGGGCAGACACATTATATTTGTTAACATAGATCTGTTTTCTTTCTTTGGAATTCTTTCCAGTTGCATATTGGATTGCGTCTTTCTTGGTTTACTCATTGTATAAAAAAGCTAAAGGATTACAATGCAACTGTCAGAGCAGACTTTTCACACCAGAACAAATGCTGTCTTTTAACACAACACACCCATCCCTCCTGTTTTCCCAGCAAAGGTGTAAGACAGAAAGTGAAAGGTGTTAAAAACAACTTGAAACAAGACAAGTTCCATTTTAGGCAACTGCATGCATATCTGAATTTCCTCAGGGACTGCTGATGTTTTAGGCCAAAGACCTTCTTTCCTTTGAGTTGTAAAGTTGCTTGGGCCTTCTTCAGTTGTACTCAGATGACAGTCACTCGTCATGTTACCTGAGCTGGAAGGGCCATTTCACCTTCCATGGTGGCAGGGCTAAGAGCGGGCCAGTGAGATGCTGACTCAAACAAAACTTCTATGACAACACAGAAAAGCCTCTGAACCAAAATGTAAACATGCTAAAGGAAACACTTTCTCATCAGTGTGAGTACAGCTGATGATCAACAACCGAGAGGGAATTCATTGTGTTTTCTTCAGGTGCATTTGATTTTTCTTAAGGGTGATATATACAAAGATATACAAATATCCACATGCTGAATCTCTTGTAACAAATACGCGTCCATGTCTCCTTGATAGATTGTGCCACAGGTGTGAATGTTTGTGCATGTTAAAATTTTATAATAAGAATGTTGGGTAGCAAATTGAGAGAATTGTGGACCAGAAATACACAGTACAATAGAAGTCCTTTTGACCCACAGATGAGATGAGGATACCAGAGGAATTTTGCAGTGAGGACTTGAACCTGGACAATGACTTGCAGTACCTACTGCCCCGGCGTCAGGGTCAAGGATTGTGTGCTACAGGGCTGGTCAGCTACCTGGTGACACTACAGAATGAGCTGGTGAATGCTGTGGATACTCAGACTGGAGAAGACAACAGGTAAGAAATATATAAAGCAACAGAATGCAAACGTTTCAGCACAACATAGAGCAGGAGAACAGTCCCTCGCTTTATCATGCTAGTTTCTTATGAAACAGGACCAAGGTGTCAATATCTGCAGGATTTGACCTGCTCTTGTAGATTCCCTTATTTTACACATTCATTGTACATGATGTATGGTAAAAGTAGCATTCATGAGTGTGTTGCTCCAGTTATAAGTGAGGTTTTGTCTCAAGTTGTATTATATAGCCTACACTAAACTTTTCATTGAAATTTGGTAGGTTGTTCATGAAGTTGCGTTACTGTTTGGTTGCACCACAAAGACAATCTATATTTCGGTTAATCTAAACAGGTAAAGCATCATAAAAATATAGATGCAGATGACATTTTCACTTCATGGGACCCATTATGGAGTAGAATATTTTTACATTGTTGTAAATGTTGTCTTTTGTGTCATTTGTCTACAACTGCTTGAACTAAATTGTTGGCTTCAGTGAATTGATTTTTAGTGACAAGAATGTATATAAACTATTTCAAAGTTAAAGACTCAAACTCAGAGCTTTGATCTAGATGCATAATAAAAGAATAACATATCAAGAATTGAAATTGTTACATGGGATGATTTTTTACAGGACTTTATATTTTCTCTGCTGAAGAAGAGTAAAAGTGAACGATAAGTTCATTTTGCATTTCTGAAGGTTGTAGTCTATCATGTGGATCATACAGCAGGCAAAATACACATCAACTCCTACTTATCCTTCAGGTTACCCAGTTTTTCAAAAGAGTAATTTGTGACAGCTGTAAATGTTGAAACTAACTGAAACTGTCTCAGCTGATGCAACACGAGGCTAATTTGACTTTACACAGAGCTGGTGCACCCCATTCCTGAAGACTTTTCTTTGAATCAGCACATTATGCCTCTATTTCAAATGCTGATTTATCTTTAAAGAGCCCATTTTGTGCTTTTTTGAGTTTTTCTATGCCCCTTGGTGTTATCAACATATCCTCTCCGTATGATGGAGTACTTTCGTGCAAAAGACTAACTGTCTGTAGCATTAGAACTTTTCCCTCTACTCCTGTTTACAGCGCCAGTAGCTGCTTTAAACAGCTCATTCTCCCAGCCCCCCAAACAGATCTACGAGAGTGACATCCTAACATTGAGTTATTGGCAGTTTCCAGTCCAGCTTTTGCTGACAATTTCAGGGCATAGTAGAGAAATTAGAAATAATGCAGAGTCATTGACAACATGGTGCTTATCAGCACTGAGCTGACCATGGACTGGCCACGGGGCCTTTAAGTGGTAGGAGGTCCAACAGACAGAGTGAGAAGCTGGATTGGGGTTACTCACTAAACTAACTAGAAGGGTTTTTTTTAAAGTCATGATTGTGAACATACTCTGGCAGTCAGCAGAACTGAACCTGTGAACCTAAGTTCAGGAAAAGTATGTGCTCTGTGAATGAGTGATGACTTAGGAATTTTGAAGTTTACAAAGGTTTTAATGTTATGTCTGCAGCAGTTACAGGGTGAGTTTGGCAGAGCTCACAGAGCAGCACGTAATCTGCTATGAGTTGGACAAAGACCTGCTTCCTCTGGTTCTGTCCAACTGCCAGTACAGCTTGGAACGCGGCCGAGAGACAAAATCACAATACGATCTGCCGAGGATCCAGCAGCAGATTCTCACACGCTTCCTACAGGGAAAACCACTCATCAACCGCACAGTGAGTCCAAACTGCATCATTTATTTTGATTGACGCAAATAAAAAGAGCATTGATTTTGGAGCACTGACAATAGCTCTGTTTTGATTATTGCTTTCTCAATTTAGGAGATTTGGTCTTCCATATTGTCTTTTAGAAAACAGATCTAATAGACTACTAGCACTTTGTTAATATAGCTAAGCTGAGATATAAGGGAGAGCATGTAGTTTGAATTATGTTTTTGTCATCTAAAATGCTCATCTTTGCAAGGCAAAGTTAGTTGGCATCTCTGTACTAGGTAGCAAACAGTTGCACTATTCACAATGTTAAGCAAATGTTTGTTTTATTTTTTTGCCTGATTAATTATACTCACTACTCTTCATTTTAGGGAATTCCCACCCTGGTCAACACACAAGATAGTGACTATGAAACCATTTTCAAGACTGTTAATGAAAAAGTGCCTCAGGTAAATCATTCAGTTCAAACTTTTTTTTTTATTTTACAACTGAGTTTTTTTTTTTTTTTCCACATTTAGCATTGTACTGTAGAGATATTTATCTGATCTATCAAGTCAAAATGAAGAGCAGGCCAAAGGGTTCCTCAACAAAATGTGTAAGCCAGTGATGTCACAATTATTTTTAAAGATAACTACAATGTAAATAGCTAACTGTGGAAGAAATCTATATTTTTAACCAAGAGTAGAAACGTTTCAAATGTCCCCTTTACATTTTTAAGACTGAGAAATCAATAAGCAATACCTGAAGTAGTCATTTCATGCTTGCAGTGTGACAGTTCAAAGTTACTTCAGCGAGGTGCTCAGTGGTTAAACTGTGTGTAGCAGTGATTAAATGCCTTTAAGGTAATGGCCCCAGGTTTGTCTCTGTCCCTCAGCCATTTTCTCATCTTTGCTTCCAACTCCAGCTGCAGGACACTTGCCTATGGGACTCACACTGGACCAGGTTACAAATCAACCTGCTGAGTGTAGAATTTTTTACACCTATTTTACTTTATATTATTTTCTTAAAGAAAACTGGTCTTTCTGTTTTGTCTGTGACACTCTGGTGTCATCAGATTAATAAAAAAGCAAAAATTACTAAAATATTAAACAAATAAAGCTTGCATTTTACTGTTCTCTATTCCACAATAAAAAGGACAAGTAATTAAAGAAGGTGATCTAATCTAAATCTTCTTGTTTCTGTAGGCCACTATGACCTCTCTGATCAAAAATACCGTATCCAGACAGCTGGAGTCCTACAGTGAGGTGTGTGAGGCGCTCAAGATCGTGGAGCTTCTACTGGGTTTTGTCTCAATGACAGGGGGTGACCCTAAGATGTCACTGGCCACTTACCTCCAGGACACCCTAAAGATGGCCAGCAACATCAATCGTCACATTTTGCAGGTCTGTTCATGTGCAGTGTCCATGTTTAAAGTAGTAGAGTTTATAAATGAGGCTGTATAATACAGAACATTTATTTTTATTTAAACAATTTAAATTTTAGAAACTGATCCTCTAGTCCACATGAAATACCACATTGTTTGACACCTTAGCAGATGGAACAAAGAAAAATAGATAAATTTGTAGAAGTAAAATAGTGGCAGTTAAGCTACATTTATTCCCTTGTGGGCAAACAACAGATTATATATACAGAATACAGATAAAGATAGATATAGGTAGGTGGATATAGATATACATATATTGATATATATTGCACTAGTATCTATTGAGAAGCCCTTGGGTAATCTGAGCAGTTCAAAACAAAATTAATCTATGAGCTCAAACTGTTGGATTTCTACAACTACAAACTCATCTCCAGAGACTACCAAGAGCATAGTTTTATAAGCAAAGCACAGTCTAAAAAAGAAGAGGCATTTATGACATTTACCAGGAATGAGGAAAAACAGTCAAAGATTTATGAAACACTACAACATGAATTTTAAGATAATGAGTTGAGATTTAAAGGAAAATAGATCTGGAAGAAAACATCAGACAGGTATATGAGCAACTGGAAGAATCACACAAAGAGGGGCATCATTGAAAGTTAAATTAAACTCTTAAAACCATTTTTTTCTTGGATAAAATCTGTGCAAATTAAAGCCAATAATAAATTTGATCAGTTTTGGTCCAAAACTTTAAATTTCTGTCTAAATTGTCAAAAACAATCATCATAGGTATGCTTTATGACATAAACTCAGTGAGCCTCCTATCAGTGCTCTGTGTTCATCTCATCTGTATTTCTACACGCTTCCACTACCACTAGAACCGTGGGGGCAGTGCTGCTGTTACTACCCATTAGGTAGCTCTTTCACAGAAGTCCGAACTGCAACATTTTTTGCATTAAACAAATGAAGGCAGATTATCTTTTTAGATTCAGAGTACACTCACAAGAAGAAGCCAGATAACACCACTGTGAGAAAGCAAAATTTCAATACAAAAATTAATATGTTACAAGAGCAGCTTCATGCTGATCATGATGCGATCAACTAATCACAAAAATTAATCAACGATTAGTCGATTGTCAAGATAATTGTTTGTGGCAGCTCTTGTATAAACTTTTATTAATTCATTTAAATCATCACATGTCAAATTAGCTATTGATTGTAGTGGATCAGTTTAGAAGTACATGGGTAACCAGAGGAATCTCAGAAGTTGCCGTGGCACCCTAGGATTACAAGTAGAGTATTTTTTTTTTGCTCAAGGTACTATTTCCTAAAAGGAGGTTGATAAAAAACTACACTTTGTCTTGTACATAAACAAATAATATCACTTCACCTCCAGATTGTTGTAAGTCTGCAAAAAAGTGGTGACATTTTGTCTGGTAATAAATTCCAAAAGCAGCGCGTGCTATGAGATGCTTTGGCTCATTCAGAAGGCATAAAGGGCAAGTTGGCGCTTCCCCCTCTCCAACCCCTTCTAAAGGATTTTCATTATTTTGATGTAGATGCTCTTTTGCTAAAGCCCTGGAGTTCAGTAGCACTTCAACAGCCAAATGTGGCAGGAGTTAAACTGGAATGTTACACATATTTGCTGCACCATACTTGTAGACTTCTGGAAATTTGTCTCCAAAGACACAGTTTTGGCATCAAATTAATTTGGGATTCTTCCCTTTTCAATCCTAAAATCTTTTTTTTTTTTTTAAAAGAGTGAACAAACGTGAAACTCAATGGAACATAAATACAAACTTTGTGATTAAATCCAGCCAACTAAGTACAGAAGCGAACAGAATACATGAATGTACAGAAAAATCCTCATAACAAGGTAACTTTTCTAATTGGAGTCACTAAAACTAACAAATAAATCTGTTTTTATTTGAAAAAAAAAAAAAACATCTGTTTTATTTTCCAGGCTCTGGGCAGATGCACTCTCAGTCACTGTGTTTTTCTGTGGCAACTTCTCTCCTCTCTTAAATCTGAAAGCATGCTGCGTCTGAAGATGGTAAGTCATTCTGTTCAGCAGTTTAATGTTGGACCACTACAGGAGAACTGAAAGCCTTACTCTAAGCACTATTCATATCCCATTACAATATTTTATTAAATCTGTTTGTGTTGGTTGAGTCTTAACTGTTTTCCTAATAATATTTCAGTGTTGTGGGTTTACTTTCAGCACAACTATTCCCAGTTAACTGAAGACATTTAAGGCCTTTTTGGTGTTTTTCTTTTCATAGGAGCCCTTTTCAGAGTATCCTGCTGGATACCAGGAGCCGCTGACAGAGGACAATAAGAGTGAGCTGAAAGGCTTCCTGTCCAGGGGAAACGTGGATCAGTGGCTGCTCGAGATGCACGAGTTCTTGCTGCTGCATCTGGGCCGCCCAAGAGCCACTTATGATTTCTCACCAACTTGGGGGTAAGCTTCTAGGACAGGCCCGTTTGTATTGCAGAACAAAAATATAACCATCAGAACTGAGTCACTGTGTAAAGGTAAAAAGTCAAATTAATTTATTATGCACCAGTTATACAGAGAACAATTCAAGAACAAACCCTAAATAACTTTAAAGGGATAGATTGGCATTTTTGTGGTGAGGTAATATAAGCTTCTAGTTTAGATTAAAGTTGTATTGTTTTGCATTTGAAAATGTTGACATTGTAAAGTAAATTGAAATTTAAAAAATATTTGAAAAGACACCAACAACTGATGAGTGAAGGTGGGAAGACTGAGGGCCTGTCTCCAAAGTGGAGATTTTTTTTTTTACATTGGATGAACTTACAGCCTCTGTCTCAGCTCTTGTCACCTCCTGGGCTTAAAAACATTTGACCTAGGCCACTACATTGACTTCTGCTTCCTTTGGCTGAACTCTAAGGCCAATGGTTTGATTAGTAAGTGCCTTTATGGAAATATTATCCAGAAAACATGAAAACAAAGTAAAGGAATCATGCACAGAACAGCAATGAAGATAACTGGTATGAAACAATATGAGTCCATAGAGAATTTGCATAACCAGTCAGTTATGACACAAGCAACAAAAATCTCCTCAGACCTCCCCATTGTCCTCCAAATACAAACTTATCCCTTCAGATAGATGATTTCGGATACCAAAGTGCAAAACAAATCATCTCGAAATTATCATTTGTTCAACTTCTATTAAGCTGTTGACCAATGCAAAAAACTAGTGCAATAGAGCAACGTGCAATGAACACAAGCACTCTGCACTTTTTCTAGCACTTTAAATTGTCTAATGTCTCTGTGTTGTCATGGCAATGTATTTCCTGTTTTAGTCCTGTTTAGTCGTCAATTCCTGTGTTTTTAGGTGTTATGTTATTTTTCAAGTATCTTTAATGTCTTGTGAAGCAATAAGATAGCACAACGCCCAAGACAAATTTCCTTTAAGGGCCAATAAAGTTTACCTTGACCTTCAATCATGTATCTGTGTTGCTCCAGTTATCAGAGTAGACATTAGAAGTCCCGCCCCTCTTGATTTGATTGGTCAGTTTGGTAGAAGTGATAATGAGGAGAGTGGTGCTATTCCAAAAGCTGAACTGTTTCTTAGATGTAACAAACTGTGGTAATATACAGTTGTTCCCCCTCCATCCTGTAGGTTAGGTTCCAGACCCACCCGTAAAAAGTCAAAATCCCTGAAATAGATATACCCAATTTAAATATACCCTCGATATATTTTTATAACTTTTACAGCACTTTTAAAAGAATTTTAAGGTCTTTAAACACACTTTTAAAACCATAAAAATACATTTAAAGTTATGCAGAACACTGTACAGAGCTTTGTGGAACTGAGAGAGAACACGCATCTCTCCGCCCTGGGAGATGCAAAGCCATGTGACACGCAACAGCCAATCAGCAGCCGAGAAAAAATACCGACGCACTCATTGTCTGAATCAGTACGTACAGGCATTATATTTTTCCGCCCGAGATTTAAACTGCTGCAGAATGCCGGGAAATGGTGAAAATGTACACTATATCAAAATGAATTGGTCTTACTGAAAAAAAGTTATGCCTCCATGTCAGTGATAGCCAGGGTAGGGTTTTGAAAGTCAGAGGTCTCGCTCCTAGGCCTTTGGATCTAATGCACATTCCTGGCTCATAAGCTTGAAGTCACTATATATATATATTTTTTTTGAGAAGTATTTTCTTTAAACTTTGGACAAATACTCACTCTGACATGTGGATAAACAGGGTACACTTGGAGTTGGCCTGTAGCATATTCGGAAAATCTGTGGAGTGTAATAATATTGATCAGCATTAGGTCATGATGTGAATTCAGATGAATTAATAAAAATGAAGTGAGAAAAAAGCTATAACAGAGTAAGGATGCATCACAATAAAATATTACACACGATATGACATCTGCTGTTAAATGCATGTGTTTAGATATTTGTATTTTTTCTTTTTTATTATGAACAACTTTGAATCGTTTATGCCCTTTTTCTCTTCTCCGCTTTTGCCTGTGAGTTAGCAAGGAAAGTTAAGGAAAATGTTTTTTTTTGTTTTGTTATAAAAAATTCCCTTTACCCTCAATAACTCTTTGCTGTTCTTGTTCAATTTTCCTAGAACACCCTAGAATAAAATAGAAAATAGCACTTAAATGACCAGGGCTGTTAAAACCAAACCAAAAAGATGATATAAGTAGCAAACTGTGGGCTATAAGTGTATTTTGGTATCCTCATCACTTAGTGTTCTAGCTTATACTTTGCTCTATGGACTTTCAACCACACAGATCATCCCAACATGTTTACTCTGACTTCAAAAGAATGGAAAAAAATTTTTGGTGTAAATTGGTGAATGTAGTTTACGGCCGACATACTGTAGCTTCATCTGACTGCATCCAGGGATGTGAGAAGAGGGTAGCTAAAGCACATCCAGAAACATTGCTTAAGTGAGTTATATGTTGTAATGTGTTTATTGCAAATGCTCATATTGCAGTAAAAATGAAATTGGAATTAATGTACAGATGTATTTTGAAGGTACAAGGTCAAAGTCACTGTGACCTCAAATTTGGTGACACAGCATGGACACCATCAGGGAAATACAATTTCTGCCCCAAACCATCCCAGCTATACTTCTTGAACCATCACTGACTGTCCTTTTACTGTCTGGATTTTGCAAACCTTGCTGAGGTTTAACCTGTTCACCAGCTGGGAGGTTTTACTTGTTTGTTTATTAGTTTGTTATTATTTCGTACAGAGCCACTGTTTTCACACAGTTTTAACGCACAACATACAACATACATGTTCTTCAGCCTGCAGCTCAAAGCATTGTCAGAATAATTACATTAAGAAAAATTCAGGTGTTAAAATTCAAACAAAAGTCCTTTAGAGGTGAACTCACATGCATGTCTTTTCTCACCCCTCAGAGTGAAGATGACCGTGATTCCCTATGTGGAGGGTAAAGGGTCTGAGGTTCCTCCTGATGTAGAGGAAGGATTTCCTGATGAGCTGCTGCTGTCCCAGATAGTGGAGACCTGGAAATACTTGGTAACAGCCAAGCAGGAGATGATGGGAGAATGAGTTGGATGTGTTTGAGAGATAAGAGTTCATGGCTTTTTTGAATGGCCAACTTTTTTTTGTCTTTTTTCACTTTTACCTTGAATTATCTTTTTTTTTTCTTTTATCCCTTTTGATGATTATGTGAAAGATTGGAGCAGAAACTTAGAGGCTCTTACAAGATGATGGTCATTTATATATTGTTTTTGCTTAAGTTTGTTCAATATTGATGTGAGCCATCTGCACGTTCACAGCTTTGTTATTTGAAAAACATAAGTTTAATCTGAAGATCCATGCTGGCTGTTTTTGTTTGACTCCTATATTGCCTTTTAGAGGGTTTGTATTTTTCTTGATTAATTTAGGGGGATTATTGTTGCTTACTGATCAAAGTCCATCTGCCATTGTGCTGAATTTTAAAAAGTATGAAGAAAATTTTAAGCAAACCATGATAATGATTTTGTCTAGCACTTGTTTTTCTTTCACAGTTGGCCGCTTGTGAAAGTTTATTAATCATGTGATCGATTTTACATTTGATTTGTATGACTTATGTTTGTTTGGTTATGCATGGAGTTAAAAAACCTGGAAAATCTTGTTCACTGTTGTGCCTTTAGTGAGTGACAGGACAGAAATAAGAAATAATGTGTTGCTCAGAGGTCTTTCTGATTTATGTGAAGCTTTGAAACTCATGTCCTTTTACAGCTGGACATCTACGAGCAGTGACAATCTTGGTTCTTCCTCAGTGATCAAAGTATTTTTGAATGTGGAGATGATTTTGCTTGCTGATCAATAAAAGTATCAAGAGAAGTGACAAGTTCTTCTTTGTCTGTTATTCTTCATTTCCTCTTATACTCCGACAATGCTAAAGATCAGAAATCCTGACAGGAATTTTTTTTGTTAACATGGTTAGACTGTATCACTTTCTGAAGCAGCAAAATTATCGTCCAAAATGGATTCAAAATGGATTCAAAGTGGCAGCTAATAATCTTGATACCATGAATAACATTTACAAACTAATGTTAGCTTATTCTGTAGCAATATTTTGATGATGCTCTTCTTTCCCCACATACAGGATTACTGATCAATAGATATCAAAAACCAACCAGATATTCATAGATTTTCATTCTGGTAGTGGTGTGAGGGGAGGGATTCTCCAACATTACAGTTTGGTGTTCTTACACAGAATGCTGTGTCAGCTAATGTCCAGAGTGGGTTCAAAGAGCCAGAAACTTAGAGCACACAACAGTATTTATGTTTTTCTGTGAATCTCGTGTGATAAAGTTGAATCATCAAGAAGAGAAAAAAGTAAGAAGCCTGTTTAGCAGCTTTACTCGGTGGTTGGTGCTCGCTGACACTCGCCGCATTCTGCCTTGGTCACATGATAGAAAGCTATCAGTTGTTTAGATAACAGTTTCTCTTTACCTAACATATATTCTGCATATGTCCTTTGTTTATTATTCCATCCATTCTGTTTGCTTCTAATAAAAAAAAAGCTTAACACCAACCCCCTGGCAGCTACTTACATTCAGCAGAAATTATTGTAAATAATCTTGTTGCTTGTTTGTTTTTTGACTTGTGAAGAGTCATCAGCTTTAATTTCAGTCCATACTTAACTTATGGTGCTTTCACAGCTTAAGTCCACTTCTGTGGAACTAAACATCATAGTGTAACATTTTTGCACATGTGTTCTGGTCCGTGTTCACGCTGAAACTTTTTAAACAGAAGGAAAACTTCCCACACCAATTTGAGTTCAGACTGCTTCAATATAAAGACAAAGAAGAAATCCTGAGGAGAGCCAAATGTCTGAAGGGAACCAACATCTTCACCAATGAGGAATTTTCAGACAATATTTACATGAAATTCACTGAATATAGTTAAAAATAGTTTAAATATGATGGATGATATGGGAATGTCCAGGTGAACCTGGGCTGGATTGCTTCAGAAACTCTGGATGCTCGTTCCCTTTTTCATATTTCACATATACATAGCGGTCTAATGATGGATTATTAATTATATATTTCTTTTAAATATATTTTTAAGTGTGTTGATCTTTCCACTCAGTTCTGACTGAGGTCAGTTCCTGATCTCATGGCAAACGAACCGCAGAAACTTGAAAAGCGGACCTGAGTTAACCTGATGCGGACTGAACCGGTCAGGTGCGAAAGCGTCCACAGTACCTTAAGATCTGAGAGGGTATTCTCTGAGACCTCTTGGCCAGGTCACCCTTGTGAAAGAGATTATGATCTCAATGGGTTTTTTTACCTGGTTAAATAAAGGTTAAATAAAAACAGCGCCATCTAGTGGCGTGATGGGTTAAAGCAGCTCAAGCACTGGAACAACGGCTCACTGGGCCAGTCTCAGAGCTCTGTATCAACAGTCAAATGAACTAAATGTTCTTACACTGGATTCATGAAACTTCTGAGAACATGTATGATATTTCTTAAAGCATATATCATCCTGTAACAGATTAAGATTCTCGTAAAAACAAATTACTTGATCAGAGCTATTTAATCTTCTTCCATGAAAAACAACTGGCTTAGTTTCCCCTGTGATGAGTTTACAACTACCAAACATTTATTTGAATGCTTAAAATATTTCTAAAAATTAAAAAACAAAATATTTTTATATTGCTGTCAGACAATTAAAAAAAAAATCTAATTAATTACCAGATTTATAATTAATC
Organism: Scarus forsteni; assembly: GCA_036419115.1. Classification (NCBI taxonomy): domain Eukaryota; kingdom Metazoa; phylum Chordata; class Actinopteri; order Labriformes; family Labridae; genus Scarus; species Scarus forsteni. The sequence goes on from JAZDUH010000136.1 coordinate 33,028,108, forward strand.
TAATTAATTGCATTTTAATCTCATTTCTGCTTAAAGTACCCAAATAAAGAATTTGAATTTTAGGATATTATAAAATTGTAGTGCATGATTAATCAAATGAATACACTAAGAAGTGAAGATTTGTAAATCCACATTTTTATTGGTGACTGAATAAAACCAAAGTCAGGGCAACATGTCCAGAAAATTCTAAACTCAATCAGGCAACTCAAATGACACTTTAAGTGTGTTTCATAAATCAAATTCAAAATAAGAAAAAGGTCGAGGACATCCAGCAAAACAATTAGGCCTGATGCATTATTAAAGAATGTAGTACAAATATAGATAAATAAATTCAAAAAAGAAATAAGACAAAGTCTTAAATATGCCATTCCTGTTGTCACCTGGGCTTTGTTTGGTTTGACTAGAGACGCATGTGTGAAGTGACGTGCCACTGCCATGTACGGGTCCTCCAGCTGGACAATATCAAAATGTTTGTGTGCTATGATTGATGTTGGGATTAATTTTTATAACGCATTAATTTGCGGAGTAATTAATTAATCTAATTAGGCACTAAAGTGACCGCCCTAATTTTTTATTGCTGCCGATGCTTGTGAGACAGGATTTTCATTGATGCAGCAGTTTAATTCAGTTATCCAAGAATGACATGAAACCAGAGACTGTTTTTGAACAGGGGCTTCATTTGCATGGGTTGATTTGCCTGAGGTCAAACGTCGGTACTGTGAACAGCTGGTTGTTGGTTATTTCAGAAGCAGTCTCCTCTTAAATATCAACACAGAGGCAGACACAAAAGTGACTCCTTGTTTTTACTCACATTATTGTATATAAGCAGTGTATCGTAAAAATCTGGACTAAAGCTTCTAAAAAGATGCAGTTTTTCAATTAGCCTCCAGAAGAAAAAGAGAGGCTATATACCTATTTTTGTTATTTTTATATTTCCTTATGACACCAATAGCAACAAATTTTTCAGATAAGTTTTGTGTCTCGTTTAATTTGTGACCAAAAATAATTATAAGGTCATTAACCTCAAACAAGACGGCAAGCTGGAGCTTTCCAGTGATACACAACTGTGCATCAGGGCCACTCTTGAAAAAAGTTATGTAATTTTCAAGACTACAAAGCTGTAAATTGACAAAAAAAAAAAAAAAAAAGGTTCTCAAAGAGGCACATTCTGAAAAAAGAAGTTCAATTAAAAGACTTGGATTTACAAAACAGCCTATAAAAATTCTGATGCTCAGTTTGTATTTCAGCAGGTTGTCTTGACCATGTCTGCATGCCCAAATGCATTGAGATCCTGCCATGTAATTGGCTGATTCACTATTTGATAAGTTGTTAAACAAGTGTACCTAATAAAGTGGCCAGTAAGTTTATATTTCACTTGAGAGCTAAATGGTGGAATATTACATTTGGGTAGATTTGACCAGCAGGTGTGAATCTTTTGAAAGAATCTGTTACAGAAAAAAGCAAACTTAAACAAAAGCTGTTTTATTCTCAAGTTGTCACGTAAATAAATTACAGCATTCTCCTGATACAAAAATAACACAAAACCCCTCCAACATAACATGTTGGACTTTTCATTTTCATTTAACTCAAAGAATGACAGTTGTTTTACTCTCATGATGTATCATCTTAAAATTTCTACAATAACATTTGAGGGACTGGATTCTTGTCCCTTGAGTGCTCGTCAATCGGCCCACCAGCTGTGAACACAAAACTAAGAGCAAGGTAAAAAATTATATTCATGCAACAGAATTTGGGGCGGGGCAGTTTTTTTTGTTTTTAACCATGAAATGATTAGAAAAATTCCAGTGTGCAAAGTGCTCCTGGATTAACTTTTCAATTACAAGTTTGTTTTTAACTAAATTCAATTAAGCATCCTATTACAAATTGTTACAAAAGGAGCCTGGTACTGGTATATGTTCATGAAAACATAAGAAAACACTACCTTCTTACAGGAGATTCAAAAACAAACAAAAGGACCAAAGCACAGCTTCTCTCCACTCCTCCATTTGATTCGTGCTGTGGTCAAACTGAGATCTCGATCACGGCAGGAGCAAAGCGAGAGGTGAGTTATCTTCCTGTGTTTGAGAGAGTAACTGTTCTGTATGACAGGATGGACTGTTTCAGGAGTGATGGGGTCTGTCAGTGCTGGTTCTTCATGCCCTGTGGTTTGCCTGGTTTCTTATCCTGTTGCTGCTGCTGCTGCTGACCCCGTCCAGGACCCGTCATTCCTCTGCCTCGACCACCAAAGAGTCCTGGGCAAAGAGAGAGGAAGTATTATAACTAAACATACTGCTAAAGCCCTTTAAGTATTGGAATTAAACATGAAAACTCAGTTCATTGTATATTACACATCTATCTATCCAAAATGCTTTTTCCCGTTTGGGGTTGCAGGGGTGCTGGACTAGAGTGGGCCAGATTAAGCATCACCAAGACTGGTTATTAGGCTATCACAGGGCTGCCATAATGACCAGCAACCATTTAAAAACCCTCACACCTAAGGGTAATTCTGAGTCACAACCTTGGGCTGGGAGCTACAGTTTCTGAAAACTTGATAGATTTTCAAACAAAATATAAGTCTGGAAGAAACTGTTTGTATTGATTTAGTTGTTGGGAGCTAAAATGAGGCTTAAATGCAAAATGGTTGCTCTTTATGTTCAAAATCTACACAGAGCCACCAGAATCATATTTTTTGCTGAGAATTCCAAAGCAATAGGCAAAAAGTTTTAATAAATCTGTTTCAACTTTTTAATTAGCAATATTAAGTACAACATGACTGGAAAATGGTGAGCGGCAGCCCTAAACCTTAAGTCTTTGCAGCCGTCTGCATTTAAAGCACCAACTTTTCTCTCAAACATAAATGATTTACCACATACGACAGAGTACAGAACGGCATGTAGCACTGTCATCGTCTCACATCATTGTCCTATTTTTTGATATAAATAATGATTGATCACCAAGCACTTGATCACCTTTAGCAAAGGTACAGTTTAATTAGTGCTGCAAATGACATAGAAATCAAGACTGAGGCTGATGTTTGTCTAATGACTTTCTTTTGGTGTCATTCTCTCACAATGGGAACTGAATGTTTCCTCTCATGTTTGATCATGAAAACAGATCAGAGTTTTTCCTGCAGATCTTTTTTGCTCATCCTCACTGAATCAACCGTCAGATGTATTTGATGCCAGCATTACACTGATATGACAGCTGCTCACCTCTCATTCATGTGTTGATGGCTGATACTGATATAAAGCTGATGCATCTCATTGACCCTAATTAAAATGCTTCCATGCTCCATTTCAGGATCATGAACAATAAAGTGTCTCGTACAGCAGAAGTTAAACCTGTCTCCACTTACCTCGGCCGGCTCCTCCTCTCCCTTTGCCCTGCTGTTTGTTCTGCTGAGCGCCTCCACGTCCACGTCCCTTCGACACCACCTCCTCCTTCACCATGTCGATGATCTCATCTGGGATTCGCAAATATTTGATGGTGCTTCCTCTGATGTAGCACTCGGGCATCCTCCAGAACTTATCTCCATCCTGTTAGACAGGAGAACCACAGTCACTGCAAACTCTTAAACATGTGGCTTTAAAAGTTTCCACTGTTACTTTTACTTGTTTGCATTTTTGTTTAATGACAAAAGTTCATTTCAAAGTCAATCAATTCCTCAACAATATAACAATTTTTCTCACACACAGAAGTGCAGTATTAAATATTCTAGTACACAGTGGTAAAAACTGAACTAATTGAAATGCTAAAAAACTATTAATTTTGACAGAGATAAATAATTTAAATTTTGTTCGGAAAATTTGAACATTTAAGCTGACAAGGAGGAAGTCTTTTTTTTTTTCCAATTCTCTGAATTTGGATAGAAATGGGGTGAGAGTAAAACATAAACACAAAGAAAAAATGGTTAAACTGGACCATTAAACATGCGCTGCAAAATTATGACAAAATTTATACTCAGATATTTCAATTGCTATTGATTTCATGATTATTAAAAACAATAAGTAATTGCTTTTAATAATGAGCAGGATACTATGAAGGTTCAAAAGGGGGAAACTTTGATGGTCAATTATATATTACATTTAATTATATAAACATTTTACAACAGATACCACGTAGAATTTAGAGTTTTTTGAACTTGGGAAGGCCACCATTTGCAAGCTATTGTAAAATGTTGCACACTAGAAATTACTATAAAACAAATAAAAATATCTATGGTACTGAAAAGCTGTTAGACTGCAAAAACAGCAATGCTACAGGACAGCGTAGTTAAAGAATTAATGTTGCTGTCTGTAGTGATGTTCCTGCCCATTTCTGAACTACATGATCTGTCAATCATTTAACTGTTTAATGGAGCAATTTTGTCCCATCACTTGTAGGAGACTCCCCAGTGAAACATACAGCTTTAGCTGAAAGACAAAATGGAACCATGGAGGTCTATCTGCCATTTCTTGTAGCTTTTTACAACCCAAATACAGTTTTACATCAAAAATATATGAGCAGAGCTCTCAGCTTTACCCTCGAGGTGCAGATGACTTCTCTGAGGTTAATGTTCATCCAGTTGTCACAGCTGACCAGGTGACCGTTGTACGTCTCTCCATTTTTCAGCTCCACCAGCTCAAGTAAAAAAGGCACAAACAAAATAATCAGTTGATTTTAAATGACAACACATAAAGAAACAGACACAAGCCTAAGAACCCCACAGATAGCATGCAGCTGCTCTAAACTGTGAATAATGTAATAGGAGTTCAAAATATATATTGAGAGATGTTAAACCAAATTAATTTGAAAGTGAAACAGCATCAGTTATTCACTTCACATGTCTATGATCAGAATGTTATGCCAGATTAGTCCATGCAATTGAGTTTTATTATGTATTATAAGTACTTTGACAGCAATTATACTCAATGTTTTCTCACCATAGGATGGTTCTGGGCGGTCTTTAGCAGAGACAAGGGCAGCTGTAGAGAAAGAAAGCAAAAGAGACCAAGGTTGTCATCACAGCGTTAACGTACATTGACATTATTTCCAAGCATAAACTGAAGGACGAAAGTTTATCTCCAGACTCATTTAAGTCAAACCAGCAAAGTAAACTGTGTTTCAGTGGACAGCTTCAGTGTCACCAAGCTTCTCTAACATTTCTACAGCCACAAACAGAGATGTCACAACCTGCTGATTTAAAGTCACCCCTGATTCATGGTGTTATATTTTCATATTAGATCACTTTGGAGTAACTGATGTATCAGTGCAGGTGTCGATCTGACATCACCAATCAATCGTGTTCAATTCTGTAGTTTTAACACCTCCGACTCAAAAATGTCGATTACTGCCTTTTAATGCATGGTTATACCCATCTACAGTATTTGTTTTCCATTTATCGAAAGCCTGATTATGTTTGTGTAATTATCTTTATCGGCTATTGGTAGCTACGTGACGCTAGCATGCGGCTAATGAGCTAACAGCTAACGTTAGCGCACACGACTGAACTATGAGTGAGCACATTCAGCGTTTCTTTTGAGCAACATCAGCAAAAACTCACCATTTTGGCTCCGTCGAAATAAGAGTTGTTTAAACACTTCTTAAGAAACAGCGCTTATTTTCTTTTTCCAAAGACTTCTTCTTCTACGGTTTCTGGTCGCTTCTTCTTCTGCAGATTTTCTGCAGTGCACACTCACGTAGTGTGACGTGCTGCCCTCTACAGTCCAAAGCGCTCACTGCAAATCTGTAACACCAGCGTTTTTTAAACATCCTGCTGAAATCTCAAGGCACACTATTTTCACACACATGACAAATACTCTCTTTAACTTGCTCCACGATATATCATTGTTATTTATTTATATCTAATGTTACCACCAACTATATAACTCAAGTAGTATTTATTTCCTGGAGAATCCCCGCGGGTCCAAATGTAAAAGTAAGTCGCTGGGATACCACAAAAGCAGTAATTCTACACTTTCTTCAATACATCTTAATCCTCGATTCTCTTTTTGTGATTTATTTATTCATTTATTCATTTATTCATTTATTCATTTATTTATTCATTCATTCATTTATTTATTTTGTTGAGAGTCATTCGCATTTGTGTAGGTGAATTAATGTAGACAAAAAAAAAAAATTTTACAAAGTTCAAAACCCACGCCTAAGTTGTCGTGTGATTTAAGTTATGGTTGTACAAATTCTTAGCAAAAGTCAGATGATCTGGCACAACTTTACCAACTATCAATGTGCTTGGAGAGAAAAAAACAAAACATGAAGAAATCAAATGAGCTCAGAACATTTCTGAACTTTGGATATTGGATTTATATGCTCGATTGAAGCTTACATTTATGTAGAAAAATGCATAACTGAATGGTAAGATAGATAGATGTAAAGGTCAAGAAAAAATACATACAACAAAAAGACATACACACAAACAACAATACAGGGATAGCCTGGGTGTCCAAAGTAGGCATATCACAAGGTAAAAACAATTAAAAAACATATAGACATTTTCTCCAGTGTATCCAAAAGCAGGAGCTATACCGTGTGTCACTCCGAGTAATATCAGTTACGGCCATAATCAGCACATTTTCTGACTTAATCAGTCTACACATGAATTTATACACGAAATTCCTTAGTACAGCATGAAAGGTGGGCACATTATTAAGTGTATCTATTTATCTTAATGTGATGTTGGTCCGTTCTGTCACTTTTTGGATAAAGAAAAAAGATTACTCAAAGACTTATAATTATAAAGAAATAAGAAACACACTGAAGTGTATGTTTATATAGATATGTTTTCTCTCTTTAACAATGACAAAAACTGTCTTTGGTCGTCTGAACGTGCCACCGGCATCAACCACGCTTCTACCATATGACGTAATTACGTCACGTCGCACGCAGCCCACGGCTACAGGAAGCGGTTTCATTCGTGTCAGGCAGAAGTAGCTGTCGGCTGTGGAGTGTCTGAACTCTCTGCTCGGTCCAGCTCCCGAGGCAAAAAACTGGAATAAAAAGACAACAGCTCCTTCATATCGGGACTGGCGATGGATAACAGTAAGCGGACGGTGGTCGTCACAGGTTTGTCCTTTTATTCTTCAGCTGTCGTTGTGTCCTGGGGCAGACCAAACATCAGGGTTCAAGTGAAGGAAAAGTTGTGAAAATGACAGCTGCTCTGCGTTAATGGCGTCAGGCTGTTTACGGCCACTCTGCAGCTCCAGCTGACTCTGGAGTAAACGGGATATACATATAATTTACTCTACAAATCAGGGATTAATATCACCGGCTATGGGCAAACTGGTGGACAGCAGTGACATTTGACCAATGGCTTACTATCAAGGCCACGACCATTAAAGTAATAGGAATAAAACAAAATAAAACCAATAATTCAGCATGACACATAAGAAATTAGATGCGATGTAAGTTTTTCTGTGTTGCAACCCCAATACAGTGGCAGGCTTCCTAAGTTAGAATGACCTACTTATTGAAAAGAGTGACAACAAAATAAAGAAGATGTTCAAAGAAAGGTAATCAAGAACATCATTGTACACGTGTTGAAGGTATATAGCAGTATTTTTAAATGGGATTATATGATTACGTACATAAGCTACATAATTACTTTTGGTCAGCTCTGTCCCTGGAAGGAAAGAACTCAATAGCTTATCCATACATTTCTGCAGATGGGGCCAAGAGCTGTGCATAATTTTCTACATTATAGGTGATTTAAAAAAAAAGTGCTTAGAGAGCACAAAACTCCACCAAGGCATTTCCAGCTTCATCAGGCAAGTTATTGTCAAAAATGTGAAAAACTAGTGTCCCCTTGAAAATCCTGAAGCCACATACACATTTGTATTCCCACCAAAATCTCATCGCTTCTTCCTAATGTCATGACCCACATTCCCTGAAATTTGCCATCAAAATCTTTTCATATCTTGTCTTGATCACAAATTAACAAACACCAGCATAAATTTAAACTCTTTGGATTAAGTGGAGTTACTGAAGGAGAGGAGATGCTGTTGAAGGGAAAGGTTACTTTCAAAGAAAACACTCTATATGTCTTTTCTCTCAGCTTTAATAATCAGTTTCACAGGGTGTAGATTTACGCCTCGGGTCTCTTTGCAGACAAGGTTTTATTTCCCAGATCTTGGACTTTAAGTAAAATGAATAACTCAATACCAGTTAGTTTATGAGTGTTACCTAAAGTATTGTGCCGTGTTTATTTAAAAAAGGCTTATTCGGTCAGTTTAATTCAGCATATTTGCTATTTTTAAAGAGTCATTTATTTTGAGCTGTCTTGTTCGCATCCAGTTCTGCTACAAATATTTGTAACACAAAGAAAACCTTAAAGCCTTGCCTACATGTGACTACACAGCTGACAACTAAGAAATAACAGAGTGGTTCTTGTCAAAACAAAACTCCCTTTAATGCCACTGCAAGCCCTGAAAACACATCATTTCTCGTACTGATATGGCAGGTTTAAGCGCTGAGACTGTGCAGTGTATCAGGGGCAGGACCTTGTTTTCAGACACAAAGGGGAGCAGGAGCTCACAGTCCCAGCTGATACAAGACATGAAGATTGCCTGGGAACAGCACCTTCACAAAGGCGAGCCGGCTGGCAGCTGCCGGCCCCTCACTCTGCCCCCTTTTCAGCAGCCTGTCAGACAGACTGACCCCCCCTCCTTTCCAACCCCCAGGGGACCTGCTGACCCTTGGAGGGGTGGTGGAAGGGGACCTGTTATAGATCCCTGCATAAACAAGCCTGAGTGAATGTCTATAGGCAGCAGTGGAGATTTTGTAGGTCAGACATAGTGAGGCATGGAGGGGATTTTTTTTTGGGGGGGGAAGAGGCATAACAGCTAAGTTTAATTACGTTTTTCAGTAAGGGGCAGAATACTGCTTACCTTTAAGAAAAAAAAAAAAAACATCTCTTGGGGTCCAGAGGAGGCGTCTTATGTTTCTGTGAGACACTCTGCTTTGCAGTGGACCAATCAAAGGGCTTGCAGTCTGTGTCATTCTGACCAGTAGTCAGCCCTTTGCTTCAGTTCAGGGCTACATGGACCTATCAAAGGCTTAAGCCTTGACACATAAGTATAAATCAGCCTTTAGCTATACAGCAGCAGTGGTACCTTTTCATTTACTTTGGAAACATTGGATGTCAGAGCAGGGGATGTAGTCACACCTGTGTAAGCTTCTTTCTAACTATGAGCCGGTAAACTCAGAATATTTAAAGCTTGTCCAACTTCCCAATTAGGTCTTAAATGTGATCCCTGATATGCTGACATCCTTAGATCAAACTGAATGTCCCCAAAGTATTCCTCTATGTAAATTCAAGAATTCTAGGATTGTCTGCATGTGTGAATGGGTTTTCTACACATTTGCATCATTCCATGATTAATTTGCAGTCTTTAAAAGCGAAGAAGTTGTTTATCAGTCATATGCTCCACAGTTTTTGAACCATGTAGGTGTACTGGCATGACTACTCCAGTTGTACTGGCATTGAAAACGTCCTGTTAGTTCTTTGAAATATCCGTGGATGGAGTGGATACCCAGATTTGCCTTTTGAAAATATGTAATTACTGTCACATGTTTATTCAGCTGGTTTTGTAAAAATTTGTCCTAATGTTGCACCAATTTTCATGCAGGTTTTGGGCCGTTTGGAGAGCACACAGTCAACGCCAGCTGGGTAGCTGTACAGGTATGTTTTTATTCCTTTCTTGCCAGAGCTTTTTCCTGCCTCAAAAACATCAACAGTGGAACTATCTTTGCATTTGTTTTGCACACACTGGCTCAGCTAAACAACCCAAAAACATTAGGATCCTTATGCTCGTGTGTTTGAAGAAATTATAATTCTCATATATAGCTTTTTTATTTAGTACAAACAGCTGGGCCTGTTTGAAACACAGAATTAAAAGTTGAAGGGAAACTGCTTAAGGTCAAGAAGTGTAAGGATCTGCCTCCAGAAAACCATGTGGGTTAAAGCTTTTTTTTCTTGTGGTGCATTTTCTTTGTACAGCATCTTTGTAGAAATCATTTCAAAGCCACATATTTTATCCCCTTACATAATTTTAGCCTGGTTTCCTTTTGGTGAAATGTGTTTTTGAAATTTCTCCAACAATCGAAAAATTTCAATATGTTATACACATCCTGTTAAAAAAGTGGAATTCAGCTCAGCTTTTCACTGCTTTGCTCTAATGTTTACTGTGATGGCACAAACATGTCCAGACATAATCTTTCCTCTAGAGCTGCCCTTTGGCTCAACAAACACCTAGCTCAGGGAAGGTCCCCTTTTGAAGGAGGCAGCACATCCTTTAATGACCTCAAGGGAAAGTTTTTTTAAACAGACAGGGGTTCTTACTTGCAGGAGATTGAACAAACTATCATGTCTGAAAAAGAGCAAAAATAACCCTTTTATTGAGGAGTCAATTCAGTCTTGTTTGTTTTTCATTTATTTCTGACAAATCTGCTACTTGAAGCAGTTAGCATTAATGCTAATCTCTTTATGACTCGTCTTTCTGGTGTCATCTCATAACTAATCTCTTCCTGCTCCTAATAACTCTGACTGGACCGTGCCACTTTTGGCCAGTCACAATCATTGTAGACTGGATCTTGGCAGGATGGATCTGACTGATTACAGATATTGAATCATGCAGGTCCAACTGCTGCGTAATGTTCATGAGCATCTAAACAAATGACAAAACATTCATTAGGATACTTTATGTCTTTAAAAAAATGTTTTATCTGGGTCAGTTACAGATGCTAAGTTGCACAAATTCGTGAGCTAGTATAAGTTCAAAAACATGAAACAACACTTATCTTTAGATACCCCTTTTAAAGAATTACAATATACTCTGCAGGAGGAGAAAAAAACGTGCAGTGTCATTTTTACCCCATATCGTTCAGTCCTCTTGTTATTATTGGTGGCATACGTCTGATGGTTGAAGTTGTAGGTTTGACCCCAGCTCTGGGTGTCACATGACGATGTGTCCTTGGGCAAGACACTTCACCCCAAGTTACTCTCTCTGCTGTGTCAGTGGCATGTAAATGGGTATGAAAGGAAGTGAATGTGTTAGTCTGACACAGATGGATAATTAACATAGAAACTGTAACCATCAGTGAGTGGATGTGAGAGTGAATGAGTGTGAATGGGTAGATGTGACCTGCCGTGTAAAGCTGCTTTAAGTAGTAAAAGACTGATAATACACTATATAAGCTCAAGTCCATTTATCATTTACCATTAAGTTAGAGTGTGGTGATGCTCATGAAAGACACAGAGTTACTCTGACTCTGACAAGGGCCTTTGGTGGAACTAAATAGGCAGTGATGACCACAACCAAAGTTTGACAGTAGGAAATACCCTGTTTGCGTCATTGATTCTTACAAGGATGAAGGACAAACCATCATGAGCATGTTCATAGATAAAGCCAGATGGCTGTGATTGAATTTATCTGATTAATGGTCTTAGATACAGAAAATAACCATGCCAAACAAGCCCTGCATCCTGTGTCTTCTAAATCTTGGAGACACTGACCACTGATGAGATCTGAGATGGTAGATATTAGATCTTAGCTCAGTAAGACTCACGACTCATTATGATGGTTAGGACCAAGATTTGAAAGCATGTACACACAGACAAATTTGAAAAAAGAACCAGTGTCCGAGTGACCAGTGTTGGTGTGACTGGTTCTGTGTCGGTGTCATGATGCTCCAATCGCTGCCATCCGGCTTCACAGCATTCTGCTTTGCGTCGATTGGCTCTCCGAGTCCTGCTGGGGAAGCTGCATGTGGGGGATGTCAGTGGTTGTCAGGGCGTCTAGACGGACTTGATAAGGATATTAAAGGCAAACAATAGGCTGCTTTGTGGCGGGGTCACAGACGTGGTCAAACAATCCTCTATTTAATACGAGTGGGGGTCAGTGTCCAGGGCTGCTGGTCCTGCAGGGAGACAGGGGGAGGTGCTGGTCACTGGCTGTGAATTTGACACAGATTTATCTTACTTAGTGCATGTTTGGGTGCATCTTTAATTTGTTTACCGTCCATTTGGATTTCAATTTTTTCTATATGTGGTTTGGTTAAAAAGACGAAGATTTGGTTTAAAAACAAAAGTGGACTTGCAAGTGTCTCAGTCACTTTCTCTTAATTCACTTTCTCTTAATTCATTGCAATTTTGACAAGAATGCTGTGGTTCTCTTGTGAGGAGTCTGTGCTGCCTTTATGCACAAATCATATAGTAGCCTTCAGCTCAAAAGAAGGCAGTAGGCCTGTCTCAGTAAAGTCTGATATGATGGCTGTTGCAAGAAAGAGTTAAGTGGAGACACTAAAGTAAAAAGGAGGAAAATAAGAATAATGGACCAAGATGCAGGACCAGAGTAAATATGCTACAAGGTCTTACATGTTAAGATAGGCTGCAGACCTGACCCTCAGCACTCTATTATTATTTCTTTTTTATATGTGCTAATGACTTCACTCAGCTCAGCTCTACTTGGTTTTGGTACTTGGGACTTTGTTTCCATTGCAGTATATATATAGAAGTAAAAGAACAGAGGAGATAGAAGGAGAGGAGCAATTAGGCCATGTTTACATGACAAAGTTTTCACCAGAAACTGAAAGATTTTTCCTCTGCATTTTCAAATGCAATCTTCATTCACATGGAAATGCAAGAACAACTGAAAACGCTGTAGTGTGCATGCCAGTCCAGTAGATGGCAGAGAAACAGCGGTGTTACAACATATGTAGATTAAAAACTTTTCACAAACAACGATGTGAGTCGAGGCATGAAGACGCAGGAGTTTCATGTCTGGACAGCAAATCTTATTCTGGATAGTTTTGTCTGGATAACAAACCGGTAATGGTAAGCAGCACGCATGTCACTCGGTAGACGGCAGAAGTTGTTCTTGTTCCTGGTATGCCCGCACAGCCTTTATGCGAAAGAGTACTGTGCCTGAGGTAACGTCAGCGTTTCACCCTAATACGCTGAATCCCATCTAAAGGAAGCCGGGCTGTGATGCTTTTTCAAAATGTTCCGCTCTGGACCCTGGTTACAATAGTTTACGGATTCAAGCACCCAAGGCACCGTCTCCATGTAAATGGGAAGTGAAAACCCAAATGAAAACTCTTCCGATTCAACCGAAACCAGAGCCGTGTAAACAGCCCCTTAGATGAAGCTGAACTTTTGAGGAGGCTGTGGAATATAAAAAGGTCTTAAGGCCTGTTTCAGAAGAGTTCACAGATGAAGAGAGTCTCAGGCCTCTGGTAATTCATTCCTCAGGTGAGGGGTGTAAAAGTTAAAGCCTCACTCTACCTAATCTTGACCCTGGGAAGGGTGAGCGAACCTGTCCCAAAGAACTTTAGGGGTCTTGATGCATACATGGGGTCTAAGAGATCTGAATGTTGCTGAGGCCTTAGACTGTGTTGTCTTTCTTGCTCACAGCAGCTTTTTGGTAAAAATGTGGTAAAAATATATAAATCATCAGTAACTTTCCAGAGTGTATCTTAATCCTTTTATTTTCTGATAAGTGTGTTCAATAACATGGAATATATCATTGAAGAACAAATGGGACTGGACAGTATCAAAGTATCAAACCCTCTCACAGCCCTGTTTTTACCGTAATTTTTTCATACAGGAATTGAAGAAGCTCGGACTTGGCAGTGACGTGGACTTGCATGTATCAGAGGTTCCTGTAGAGTATCAGACAGTCCAAACTTTGGTTCCTTTACTATGGAAGAAGCACCATCCACTGGTAAGAAGATCTGTTTTTTCTATTGGTGTTTTCTTCTCTTTAAGATAAACCACAGCAGCATATGTCGCCTTCAGTTTCAGGTTTGGTCTGACTGTATCAGAAATGTGTGGTACAGTACATTAATAACTCATTGAACATATTATTTTAACATTATTACCTATGATGACTTGCATACTGTGTACAATCAATGACTAAGGGGAGTGCGGGATACATGATAATACCAGCATGGTGTAGGCAATTTAACGTTGGCAGAACTTTCTATTAGGAAGTACAGATTTCACACAACACCTCACCTTCAAAGAGGCCATATTATTCTTTTTTATTTTACAAATCCTCATGTGTTTTACACACTCCCCTGAATAAACAAACAAGATAATGAAGTCCACAAAGTCCTCTCCCATCTCCCCCTGTAGACAGCACCAGTAGCTGCCTGAAAAGTTTAATTCCATGTGACCTCCTCCAGGAGACCTACCGCTGTAAGGTCTTACCGTTGTTTCGTTTCATTTGGCCGATTCAAAGTATGCGCTGATGACCTTTTTTTTCACAGTCAAGCCCAGTGATTATCAATGACTGTGTAAAGACTACAGAGCTGCTGAAAACATGACACTTTTTGGACATTGTTGATTGTGAACACACTTAAGTTGTCATCAGAATTGAACATATAAGCCAAAGGCAAAATATGACCGATTTAAAGTTCCCAAAGGCCTGAAGTTTTAGATCTTAAAAGCTTTTCTACTTTTATTCTCAAGAACAATGTGTTTGTGCTATTTTAAGCCATTTCACCAGAGTTAACAAACCTACAAACCTGTATGGTTTTGAGAAATCTTTACATTTGAGTAACATTCATCTCAGAAATATGTAGCACTGTTTATTTTGTTCTTTCTGTTTTCAGGTTATTACAATACTATGTGTAGCTCCCAAAGGGTATGATAAAGCTTGTTTTACAGCAGTTATTAAAATCACATTTAGTTATACATACAAGATATTACTTTTGAAAAGTTCATCATAACTGAATGTCTCTGTCTGAAAAGGATAAATCCATCCATTTTTGTAGAATCGAATGGGTTTGTCATGTTTCATGTTTCTTTGAAAAAATGAATAGACTACTACAATAAATATAAAATGTGAACCCCAGCACAAGAGTGACCTAGTAATTTTTGTAGTGAAAAGGTATGCATGCCTCAGTATTGGCTAATATAAGTTTTAAAATACAGACACATTAGAGAACAGCAAATAAATGAAAATGAATATTGTGCATCCATAGCTGCAGAGTGTTTGACAGTTCTGATATTTTATTATGAAATGATCTAAGTTAATACTGATACATTGATCTTTCAAAGCACTTTGTTACACATTGATTTATGTATTTTTATAGTGCAATTCTGATACTTAAGGAGGCAGTAATTTAGCAACAGGCTCTTAGCTGTTTGTGTCACCCTTGTATTGCGATTCATAATTGTGTAGCCAGATGCTTCCCAATACAATCCTCTTCTATGGCTTCATATTTTTGGATTTAAGTCCGTGTTTCATGCAGTTCTTAAAGTGTACAACAGTTCCTTTAAGACACTCCAAACTTGAAAGATTCACCACAGACACAAAATTGTATTTTTATTTAAGAACAGAATTATTTCTATAAATCTGACTTGTGTTTGAAAAAGGTGTTTTTGTGTTTGTTTTCCAGTTGGTTGTTCATGTTGGAGTCTCAGGTATGGCCACCACTGTCACACTGGAGAAGTGTGGCAGAAATCATGGCTACAAAGGCCTCGACAACAGCAGCTTTTGTCCTGATTCACAGTGCTGCGTCGTGGGAGGTCCCGACTGTATTGACTCGGTTATTGACATGGAATCAGTCTGTAAGAGAGTGACTGCCTCGGGGCTTGGAGTAGCTGTGTCCGTCTCCAAGGATGCAGGAAGGTAATGATTTCCTTTGTTTTTTCAGCCAGAGTTAGCCTTTGGTGTTGTCACTCACCTCTTAGCCACCACCTTGTTTGTTTGACAGTGAGAGACAGCAGAGAGGAGGGTTTTGTTATTAAGTTTAGAGGCTATGAGTTACCTTTGCCCTCAAAGTGCTGTGAGCCTTTTGTTGACCTTGGTTGCTTCAGGGGATAAATATGTGCCATCTGTTATGATGACAGCCTTACCTATACAGGATGCTCTAGGCTAAAATATTTTATATCATATTTCTAAGAAGAAATAAACATTGATTATAGTAGAAATACAGGACAAGAAGGCATTTTTACTCTCTTAACCCTGTAAGGCCCAAGACCGTGGATTATAGCCAGAAAATGCTAACTTTTTGGAGATTAAATTTTTATTTCACTTTCTGCTCAAATCCTACAAAAATCAAAAAGTCCATAAAATTCAACATATAGATTTTTTGTATCTTATTTGATACATTAGGTGTTTTTGGCAACTGATAATCCATTAGAGGACATTTTTATCATTTGTCTGATTGTATTCAGATGGGTTTTTTTGTAATTTGTTGATCATATTGAGTAGACGGAGGTATTATAAAAGTATGAATCCAATATGATACAATTGGCGTCATAGGGTTAACATCGGAGGCTTCACTCTCCTAAGCCACAGCACTTGCATTGATTACTTACATTTCAGGAGCCAAACAGTGGATCTTCATTATGACAAATGTTTGAAAGCTTTTCTATGTTTGAAAAATGACTTCAGGTCCAGTGTGTTCCTTCTAAAAAGCTTTTCCTTGCACCATGAAATGCAGTGGCATTTCTAGTAGTTTGTAAATCCCTCATGCTAAATCCTATGGTTAAATGATTAATTATCAGATTTTTGTGATAAAAAATAAGCAGTGTTATTAGCCCCCCATCTTCACCCTTAAAGAAAGAGACAACTTGTGGTCAGACTGTTGACCACTCAGTTGTGTCCAATTTCTTCTTCGTCTTCTTCTTCTCCTTTTTCTTTACGGAAGCAACCAATGAGGAGCAGCTACAGATCAGCAAGAGAAGATAAAGTTTTCTATAACTTTCAGAAAGACTGAAAGTTGAAGTGATAATGTGATGTGGTCCTTTGGCACTTTAAGATAAAAACAGCCTCTAAGAGAGGCATAAATAACCAAAGACATCTGTGGAAATAAGTTTTAGTAAATATGAACCATGTCGAAGAACCATGTTCAAATGTGAAAAAATGGTCATCATTGATTTGTACGTGATTGGATAAAAGTCTGTGAGATTAAATTTCTTCCTTTTCTTATTTTGTCTGTTCAGTTATACAGCTTTAAATGCATTAAGCCAGCGGTATTACATCATACACTTTCTGATATCCTGAAATAAAAATGTCTTTAACTTCGTTGTGCTTGAAAGTGTTGAAGTCCTGGATGTATTATCACCAAAAAAAATCCAGGCAGACCAAAAAAAAGGCTCTGAGTTAAGGGGAAAATAATTATAGTTAAAAAGAGTGTTTGTACAAACAGCACCCTCTAGTGGAGTTAAAAAGTAACAGCAACAATTGCAAATTCTGTGGCTGTTTGATTTCAAGCAAGGGGAAAAACAAAAAACACCAACAGCACAGATATTCGCTGACAAACCACAGCACTGAAAGTCAGGGGTGCCATGTGTTTGATGTGTAGGTCTACTTTTTTCCAAACAGAAAATCCAGAATAATCGATAAGTCAATCAAAGAACTGGATGTTTGAGCAGAATGGATTATCACATATTAAGCATCCAAATCGTGTCAGTTCACATTCATGCAAATGCTAAAGACTTTTTTTAAGTGTTGGTAAACAGTTTTTCTTCTCTCTTTTGGTCGAGCAGGGCTTTTATTTGTTAATTAAAATGTGTTCTCTCTTTCCTGACAGGTATCTCTGTGATTTCACCTACTACACCTCGCTCTACCTGAGTCACGGCCGCTCTGCCTTCATCCATGTGCCTCCTCTTGGAAAGCCTTACAGCGGGGAGGACCTGGGCCGCGCTCTGAAAGCCATCGTCCAGGAGATGCTGGAGCTCCTGGACCAGGCTGAGGAGAAGATCAACTGCCAGCAGCACTTCCACTAAGTGACCTCCAGACACCAACCAGCCTCTCCTCCAGCCTTCACCACACCGGACAACTTGCACTTAACCACAAGTAGCAAAACCTCTTTTTAATTTATCGTGGAAAACAGAAAACCCTTTTCCTTGTGATCTTTCTAGCATTTGTTTGTCTTTGTCTGATAGTTTTTCTTCCTTTCTTGCTTTACATAAGTTTGTTTGTGTTAGTGTCTCCTAAATGTGAAAAGATCATTTTCGGGTCTGTTAAAAAAAAAAAAAACTCCCTGATACGTTGAATTGTGAGCTATTGCCCCATTTTAGAAAAAGATGAAATACTCTGACTTCTGAGTTATTAGTCTGAGAAATGTTTTACACACAAAGGAAACAGAATCAAAGTTCTGTTCAAATTTTATATTATTTTATTACTTATTTTAGTATTTTACAACCTATGATCCAAAATGTGACTCCTATGAAAGCACCTTGTAGGGCGTAGGGTTATTGAAATAATTATAGAAGTCCCATTTGGTGAATGGTTAAATATACTCAGCAGTATTTAACTCTAGAAATATCTTCAGTGTATAATTTTACCCAGTCGCACCATGTTCCTCTGATAGTTGTTTCTTAATGGTCATGAATAATTAATGTACATGATACATTATGTTTTTAGTAGAGCTTTTAGTGGTGAACTGTGTTTGCTCAACTCTCTTTCTTTTTAATTAACAGTGCTGTTTCAAAGTTAATGTTTGATTGTTTCTTTGGTTCTTTTTTTCTTCATAAGAAGTTGTAAATTTGCCTTCTTTTACAAAGGTTATTTAAATCAGGGAACGGGTTGGTTCCAGCTCATATTTCCCCACTTTTTGTCGAGCCCAATTCTGACCAAAGCACAACAAATCCACTCAGCTGAGATCTGACCCCCGGATGTGCAATGTTATTTTAAACAGATCTCAGTTAAAAGCAGTTTGCTTCGTTGTTGGCGATATCCCAGTACTGCTGACTCCGTAGATTTTTTGATTGTAGTTTGTCCTCTTCGTATCCTAATAGTACATCTGTTGATATTTTTTGGAATAATGCTCATAAGCCTGCCGAAAGAAGCAGCAAGTGTTTATGAAAATATCTCAAACTTCTTCAAGACTTTAATGCCCAAGTAGTAAAATTCCATGTTTTGTTTGTAATCCTCATTTTTCATTGATTGACAAAAGCTTTCTGTTGTTCTCTTCATTGAATCAGATGTAGCTGCTTATTTTACCTTTACTGATTTAATGAAGTTGGACTCTCCACTCTGTCAGAGTTGGGCCTCGACTTGTTTATGTAGCACTTTCTTCTTTCATTTTCTTTTGTTTTTTAATACATTTGACTGTATCTGGAGTTTTAACGCATTTATTAACCATACGATTGCATTTAAATGTTTTTATTTTTGTTTCCAGTCACTTTAAATAGAATATGTAGCTTTTTAAGGCATGCACACATCCAGTTTTTGGTCCCTATTTGGTATAATGTGGATGTAAGACATGTTTTCTCAGTTAAGCTGTGCTGTATGTCTAAAACCTTTTACTCATTCTGACTACTCAAACAAACTATGGAAGCTTGTTTCATTCACACAAGAAAATTAAAATTCTGCTCTGTTTCCTAAGTTTGTGGAGCAAGTAACATCCTGCTCTGCTTTCTTCATAAGTCAGCTTGATTGTTAAATCAGAATAACTTCATGATATTTTGTGGAGAAATTAAAATGCTGCTCTACTATTATGAATCAACAAGGTAATTATATCAAATGTCTAAAATATTTTTTGTTTGAGAAAAAAACCCTAACTCAATTATTCTGTTCTAAATAAACATAACAGAAGAATGAGATATTTTTTATGGTGACCTAAAAAATCTGCTGTCAGCAGAATCACTTCATTTCCTGCAGATCAGAAGGAGCTTTGTGTCAAACAGCTGTAATGTTATTAACTATATCATCCATGGTACCTGAAGAAAGATGCATTTCTCAATCCAAACATATATATAACTTCATCAAACTAAATTTTAAGTCCATGTTTTTTTAGTATTCATTCATAAAGTTGGATACTTTATTTTTTACAAAATTGTGTCCTATATTTCAGAGATAATTATGTCATCGATACTGTAAAATAGCTAGACGGATCACTACAACAGCCAAGAGAAGGATCCCAAATTCAGAAAACAGAGCAAAACTTTATTTCTCATGTGAACCTCTTGTGCACCTCGTACAAACTGGACAGACATTTCTGTGTAACAGGGTGAAGTCTGAGTGATGATCCCTGCTGTTTGCTTTTTTATGCCACATTCTCTTGTCATTGTTTAGAAGCTAATGTTCACCACCAATGACAAGTAAGAATTTCTGTGAGAGTATGTTCGTGGTCAATTTTGCTGTGTTCAACACAGGTTGACAAATCCAAAATGTAGAAAAGCGTGCTGATTGACTTTCCTAGTGATAGCCAACAGAGTTGAAAGCAGCTGTAACTGAGGTTATCTGAGGCTGACTCTTGCTACCGTTTGTGTTAGATCAAACAGATATTTTTGAGCATGCATAAAATGTGTGGATGTACTCGCTGAACATCAGTGTAATGGCCTGACTTACCTCAACACAGCTTATAAAGCCGCTAAATGTGGCGTAGGACACCCACTTCAATTCAGACATATATTTGGTTTTTAAAGGAGACATATCATGCTGATGCATGATTTAATACTTACATATAATATAATAAATTTGAAAATAAGACCTTACATCCCCTTAATTTTCAAAAAATGAGATATTGTATTTTTTCTGATATCCTAGAACCAGATTTGATGCCTCTGAAAATAGGTCATTGCGAGATGTACGCGAGATTTAAATCGTCGTGACGACACGAGGTACATTGCTTTTTATTGGAGTAATCTGATAAAACACTTCGTCCTCTGTGATGGCTGTTAGCCACAAAACCGTCACCGAGGAACACATCCACCAGCAGCAGTATATAGCTCCCTAGCTCACACTCACTCATTACCAGCTCTGGCCTGTAGGGGGACTCAATACGCCGTCGCTGCTTTGAGCCTGCCGGAAAATACAGTAGAAGAAGAAGGACAGGCTGGCTCTACCCCCGATAGAACTGACCAATCAGAGCACAAAGGGCTGTGACGTTGCGAGGTAACTGTAGGTCAGCCTTGAGACCGAGTGTTTCAACGAGAGCTTGACAATGGCCTAAAATGAGGATATTGAGAACGCTATTGTGGGGCAATGAAGGAACTAAATGACTTGTACTGAGGGCAGAAATGCTTTACAGGCATCCTAGTCTGGCATAGTGAAAAGGAGAAACAAGCATGATATGTCTCCTTCAAGCATATAGGAAGTCATTTTCACACATGCAACCATGAAAATGTCCCGAAAGCTTTAGGGTGCCATACACAGAGTAAAACTCTGATTTTCTTGTTAACACTTGTCCCTTACAGTTTGAAGTTTTTAAGCAATTTTAAGGTAAAGTCTTGGTGGAGATAAAACTTGGTGCTGTATTCACACCTTATCTTCTGCAGGCCAGTTCAAGTCATTTTCAGGGTTCTCCTGAGAGGGTTGTTTGTGACCTTCTAAGCCCTTTTCACTCATGCAGCCGTGAAGTTTTTACTCACCTGGAAATATTTTCTTACTTACTTTTGTGCATTTGTGCCCCAAGAAAGGAAGTTTTCCTGTAGCTGTGGTCAGTCCATGGAAAAGTGGGTGAAGGAGAAAATTCAGTGAGAAAATTTCCGGCTAAACCTTGAATGAGCACACTGCTGTTTGTTTTTATATTGTTATACTCCAGCACATTCAGGCAATTTCTTGGGTTATCTGTGCTCGGATAGATAAGATTTGACACTTTGTTAACATTGTAGAAAAGAGCTAATTTCACACTTTTAATCCTAAAAAATGTAACCAGAAAGTTTTGGGGGTATTCTGCAGATTTCTCTCTTGCTTATTCGCACATGTTCTTAACTAAAAGAAGTTTTTCCTGCAACTTTATTGTAAATAGAGTTATGTTGAAAAACTTGTTCACACATGTAACTCCCCTACGTAAACTCATGAAATGTTTGAGGTTTTTGGCATGTTTAAATAAGTCTATATTTACATTTTAAAATGTTTTTTGGTTGCATTTTCATAGAGTTTGTTATGTAGCAGCCAGTGTCAATATTTTTCAGAGTCTATCATTTAATTTCAGTTGTTTGTATCATAAAGCAGCATTGTTGACCACTGTGCTCTTCTTCTTGCTCAGACATTTTCCTTGCATTTATATTGGAAACCAAATGATGGTGGAATAAAAGGGTTGTGGTATGGCTTCCTCCCCCCAAAGAAACCCTACTACTGTCAGTATTTTAAACGTCAAATTCATATGTGACCACTGACCCTCTAAATCTCTCCTGTGCCTTGATATATCTAATAAATGTTCTTAAAAGGCCTTAAAATTGCTCAGCAGTTTAATTCAAAGACTTTTTACTCATACTATCCTGTTAAATGTATGGCTACCTCAAATGTACATTTTTTTATCTTGGTGTTTGCTCTGTTATACAACAACATTCTGTCTCTGCAAATGGATTGTGCATCATTGATTTGTGTAGAATCCACAGTAAGGCGACTTCTCCTGATATAAAGTGCTGTAACAGCAATGGTTATCCTGGCTTTGTAGAGGGAAAGGCATTGAAATAAATAAGATAAAATTATTACATTGAGTGTCTTTGTGTCTTTTTACTGCATCTTTCCAACCATAGATACTTTTGCTTGAGAGGAAGGTTGACACAGTATCAGACATTTGAATTTGATATACAGGTAATAACAATGAACTTCAAACAATTCCACCTCCCATTTTCAATAACACAACACAGAATTTAAAGGAAAACAATATCATGTATATTTTTTGTTTTTTAATCACAAAACCTTTGTGCTACCAGCGTTTTGTGCACTTTAGACTGTGCAAGAATTTCTTTCTTTCCCACACTCCTGTTTTTAAGGTAGATGTCTTTAAGTCGTATTTTAAACCTTTCCATTGGCTACATTTTGCTCGTACCATTTCGAGAACCCTTTGGCCTTCACAATTGCTGTAATTCTTTTGGTTTTCTGGCATCTACAAGGCATTTTTGCACAGAAAACTGCTATGTTCTAACTTAAGTTACTTTCTTCTTCTTTCTGATCAACTTCAGTTGCTACTCTTGGCCATGACTACATGCCTAAATGCACTGACATGCTACCATAATACATTAGTTAAATGCTGTAATGAGCGATTGAAGGAATAAACATTTGAAGTGACTGGTGAGAGTGTCTCTATTTTACTACTCAAAAAGTGTGATATTAAAGTGTACATATATTAAAATGCAATTTGAAGTTGAAAGATGTGTCTGATCTGAAAAATTATGCATGTCATAACCAAATTTTACATGAAAATGAAAACCAAAAAAGATGTATTCACAAAATAATAAAATTTAAGTATGATTATCATGAAGCTGAATAAAGAATTAATTTTTGAATTCACTACTTTATTTTTCAGTCTTTTGAAGTCAATTTAAATTTCAAATATAATTTTTGCAATGAATTTTTATTTTTCAAATTCAATGATATGTATTAATGCTTTGTAGCAAAACACTAGCTAGTTACTGTTTGTTGAATACTTTGTGTGCAGTAGATAAGTGTTTCTTTATCTCAGTTGTGTGACTGGTGGCTCAGGGGCCAAATGCAGCCCTCAGCTCCCTTGAGGTGGCCCTCAATTTGGCTTAAAATATCAAAGCACTCATGTTCATGAAGAAACCATTACCATATCTGCCATGGCAGCATTAAAATGGCAGAAAAAAATCAAAATAATAGTGATATTAAGTGAAAATCTCTTTCATACATTTGTCAAAATATATTCCTCAAAAAAAAATTTGGAGACCTTATTTCAGTCAATCTGAAATCTTCGACCTAGGGGAAACTACCAACACATTTATCTGTGCTTCTCATTCCACGAATGCAGGATCCTTTCAAGTTATACCTCGCTTTATTAAAGGTGACTAAAATGACTTTTCTACTGTACAAAATGCATTATAGATTGAAAGGAAGAAATAATCAAGCAATATAAAGGAATATGTGATAAAAAGAAAAGTATTATATTCCTGTTAACAAGTACATGCTCTGCTGCATGCATCAGAAAGTTTCTGGAACTGGCTTGAATTTTGTGTTTACCTCCATAAATTAAGCATCATCACCAATTGCATTTGAGTTCAGATATACAAAACATATTAATAAACTAACTTTAAAAAAAAACATGAATATACAAATTCGTCCTCTTTGGTATCCTTCAAACTACAAAAAGTTTGGTCCTCTGGCAATGGGCATCGTTTATGTGGCCCTCCTGATAAACATCGCTGCTTTACCTTGAGAGAGGGCCACGATTCTGTTTTGATCACCGGAAATCCGATCAGAGTGAGCGCTCTTCCCTCTGTTCAACCATCTTGGGTCGTCGAGCTGCCGTGTGGACGTCACACGTTGAGCCGCGCATGGAAGTTCGTCACCGCCGCCGTTGGACCTGCTGGAGCTCTCGAGGTTCTGATCGGTTCCATTTTTGTTTGGGTTTAAATAAAGACACCCAACGACGGCCTCATAATCCCGCATCGATACACGGACGCACCGAGGATTTCGTCGCATTTTGAAACGAAAGACGGAAACAGTTGAGCAAAGCGAAAGTTCAGAGTCGAGATGAGTGTGGAGGCGTACGGGCCGAGCTCGCAAACCCTCACCTTCCTGGACACCGAGGAAGCGGAGCTGCTCGGAGCAGACACCCAGGGCTCCGAGTACGACTTCACCGACTTCACCCTCCCGAGCCAGACGCAGACTCAAGGCCAGACTCAGAGCCAGCTGGACGGCCAGGTTTGGGGCTAAGCGTTTCTCGGGGAGGCACCATAAAGCGCGGTTCACTGACGTTAGCGGCTGTTAGCTGGCCGACCCAGCGGTGCATGTTAGCCCGCTATTATTGGCTGTAGCATAACTAGCCTGACGTTAGCTAGCCGTTGATGCTAGCTGAGAGCTAGCACGGCCACATACTGAACTTTGTAGTAACATCACGTATAAAAGCAACACTAGTTAATAAGAGGCTACAACTAAAACGTAGTATTTCTGCTGCTGCCTACAATTCTTGTCATTTTAGTGTCAAGTGTTGATGCTACGCACTGTTGTTAATACTCTAATGTACTGCTACTGTAAGTTCAGTTAGCATAATTAGCTCTCCCTACCTGAGAAAAATGATAAACACGTAATTTTAGGCCCCTCGTCGTGTGTACAGGTATTTTTTCTATATGTATTGCGTGATATTAACACTTTTTAAGGCTGTTGTGGGCCTTTTCAAAGTACTTAAACTCTGTCATCCCCTGTAACATGCTAGCCAAAGAAAGAGACAACAGTACAGTACAAGTTGCAAAAATTTTGAGAATTTCAAGACAAACCACTTTGACATGATGTGAATTCATTTGCATTAAACTGATGGAACTGGCAAGGAGCTAGATAAATCAGTTTTTACTCACTACTTTTCTAAAGTTTTCATGTGACAGTAATGTTTGTAATCATTTAGATGTTGGGTTTTTGTTGATCTCTGATATTTCTGAAGTCTTTATTACTAATACAAATACAGACATTGTTAAGAGCACAAGGCCTCCACATTACTCAAACTGACGTGATCTTTCGTGATGTCAGTCTGTTTTTGATAGAGGCTGATGTGAGGCAAAAAAGACATTTTACCCATTAATATATATATTCTGGTGTATAATAGTTTATATTCAGTGATTAAAGAGTAAACCATCTTAGTCAAAACATGGGATATACATGACAGATGTGTTAGAACAAAATATCAGCTGTAAAAAGTTTCATACATGTCAAGCAAGATGAGCTGCTTCTCAGGCAAATATCTGGTGATACTGATATTGAACTGTTTGTCATGCATTGGGAATCAATACAGTTTAAACTTTGCAAAAACTTTGACATCTTTAAATTTAGCCTGTATTCAACACAAAGGAAAGCTTGTGGAGGAAAAATTATTTTATCATGTTACGAATACAAGGCATTACATCTGTCACTTTCTAAAGTGCAGATTAAATGACAATATTTAGGGTGACAAAAGGGTGACATTGGTAAGCAGGCTCCTTGTCCTTTGCCCCAGCTAACCAAAACATTTTCAATAGGCGTGAACAATATTGTTATATACGTGAACAGTATTGTTATAAGATATTGATGTCGGTTAAATTTGTCTAAAAGCTTGAATATCTGTATTGGCAGCAGGTATTGAAATGTTTGGAAGTGCTTACAGCCAACAAATTGACCATACATATGGGCCATATATATCCCATAAATTGTCAGTAACATTGATAAAATATGCACGTGTACCATAATGCTTCACTGTTTGATCACTGCATGGACATGTTTGGTATTTGGAAATCAAGAGGGAAATGTTGTTTTCTCGTTCAGATTTGTTTCTTACCAAATGGACAGTCACACTTAAAGCAACAAGTCCTTTTTTGTTAACGAGAGGCTTTTTTCCTGCTTGACAAAAAGTATCAGCATCTGCAGTATTAAGTTCAGAGATGCCAGTATATCAGATATTGGCAAAATCGAACATTTTGAATCCATAATTTTTTCAAATTAGTTGTGCAATTTAGATCAAGCACTGCTAATTTAAAGTGCATGAAACAAATGTAATACCTTGTATTTGATGCTCATAATAAGTAAATCTTGAGGCCACTTGGACAGAAAGTGTCAAGCACATTTCCTATCAGACCTGAATGATAAAACAGCCTATATTTGAAAAACAAACTGAATTTACATTGGTTGTTGTAGTGACATTATACAAAAGGGATTTTTTTAAAAACATATTTTTCATGTTGTGCCCCTGAGCAGACAGCTGTTCAGCATTTGTGTTGAGTTTGTTTGCTGAAGCTTGTGTTGTGCTGCAGATCAATGGTCCTGATGAAGGTCTCCTAAACGGTGGTGTGGATGATACAGTGGCCAAAGCCAGCCAGCTGTTGGCCGAGCTCAACTTTGAGGAGGATGAAGAGGACACATACTACACCAAAGACCTGCCTCTGCACGCATGCAGGTATGCTGAAAAAAACTCTGAAAAGTGAAAATTAAAGAAATGGTCGACCCAAGACACAGCTTTTGAACCTAAGATTCTACCTGAACAATAATTACATCAATACACAGCAGATAAAACAGATTTCCTACACTGCCAGCATTTGTGATATATTCTAAGTTACTTGTTTTATTGGCTAAGTATACGATGAAGTTTTCTCAAACTTATTGAAGCCCCAAAACTTTAATCAACAGGTGTCAGAAATATTCATTTGAAGCAAATGATTATGACTACTACCAACTGATTAGTGCTGGGAATAATTCACATTACGTACAGCAAAATAAAAATGACTGGAAATGTGAATGTCTTACACAGATTCAGCAAATTTGTCATTGCTTAAGTAAATATGCATATTGTTGAGAAATGTGCAGTTTGCACATGGGCTCTAGAAGGGGAATACTAAGTATTTTTGCTTTATTCAGCATTTTAATGTCTTAGCATTTAGCTGGGTAGTTTGGATATAGTTATCCGATCATCTTGTTTATATAAAGGCTGCATTCAGTTTCTTGCCATAAATCGTAATTTTTTTATGAGAGATGACTTTAAACATGTGGAAGAGTGCTACTTTATGGGGACAGACACAACTAATGATAATTCTATCTGTTCTACAGAGTGTTTTACAAATATTCAACACCAGTTTGATAATATTTTCAGATGTCATATCCCGTACATTTTCTTGTGAAGAACTAAGTTGCCTATTTTGTGTGCTTGCACTGAGGAAGACATGACCTACAGTTTGTGGTTTATTGATAAAAAATGTAGTGATGCTTTGCTGTTTCCTAACATTGCTGCTGTTTGTTTTCTTTCAGCTACTGCGGGATCCACGATCCAGCATGTGTCGTGTACTGCAACACCAGCAAGAAGTGGTTCTGTAATGGCCGTGGAAACACATCTGGCAGGTGTGTGTCTGCTCATGTTCACAACCATATCTCTCATGTTCGTATTAGAACACAAATATCTTACTACCTGGATTAAATGTTGCTTCACAACCAACTTAAGGTTTCTTAATTGGAATATTACAAATGCAAAATGATATCAATCAGCCAGACTTTTGACAAAATTGTCAATTTGAGTATAGAAAATTGTGTTTGGAGCTTCTTTAGCAGTTTTCAGTAAAGCTTGTTGATACGTCCTCCATGTTTGCTGTCCTGCTGACATTAATTAAAGGTGTGCATCTGTAATATTGAGACAAGTCTCATTATTTTCGCTGTTTTTGTCTCACAGCCACATTGTGAACCACCTGGTGAGAGCCAAATGTAAGGAGGTGACTCTGCACAAAGACGGGCCACTGGGTGAGACGGTGCTGGAGTGTTACAACTGTGGCTGCCGCAACGTCTTCCTCCTGGGCTTCATCCCAGCCAAGGCCGACTCTGTGGTGGTGCTACTCTGCAGGTAAGATCAAGGGGCCGTTTACATGACGCCGAAAACGGTCGATTCCGCAAACATTTTGTTGCGTTTTGGCCTTCCGTTTAGATGAGACCACGTTGCGTTTCCACTGAAGACGCAAACTTTTGAAACCGCTCCCCAGAGCGGAGAGATTTGATTCCGCTCCTCTATCCGGCCTCGTGTAAACACAGAGCAGAGCGTTTCAGGGGAAAACGCTGACGTCACCGCATGCGCAGTACTCTTTCACATGGAGGCTGCGCGGGCATACCAGGAACAACAGCACCTTCCTCCGTCCGCCGAGTAACGTGTGAGCGTCTTACCGTGCTCGGTTTGTTATCCAGAAAAAACTATCCAGGCAGATTTGCTGTCTGATTTGTTGTCCAAAAAAGAAACTCCTGCTTCTGTGCGTCTGTTCGCCATAGTTGTTTGTCAAAGGTTTTCTTCTTCATTCGTGTGTTGTAGCAGCGCTGCATCTCTGCAGACCTACACCGCCATCTACTGAGCCGGCATGCACACTACAGCGGATTTACAGGGGATTAACTCGTCTCCGAGCGTTGTCATGTAAACGCAGAAGAATTCGAAAACGGAAAGGAAGAATCTTTGCGTCTTCAAGTCAGGAGTTTCCATGTAAACGGCCCCTCAGTGAATCCCAGTTGTAGCCCTTAGCCCTTCCCCTTTATCTTACCCCTTTGTCTACCCTTTCCCCTTGGCCCTCAAAACAGCGGGAGGGCCAAGGGGAAAAGGGTAATAACATGTCACTAAGAGACGAGACGTCACTCGATTCCTGATATACCATCACCCAGAGCGGCTCGCTGGCCGTGACGTAGGTAGATGCGTCAGTAGCTGTAGCTACAGCTGCGAAAATTGTATAACAAGAAATTTTAAAATATGATGAACAATTTGAAACATGATTACTATTTACTTTATGATTTGATAATTACTTGTAATTATGCGCTTCCTTCGGTCTCTGCTCTGCCCTCTTGTCAGCGGGCGCGGTGTATTATGGGAAATTCTCAAAACCCTTTCTTTCAAGTGAGGTCCCGGTCATCTTCATTGCAAGGCCTGTGTATCCAGTCTCCAGCCAAGAAATCAGAATCAAGAGGGCTAGATTCTGAAAAGCATTCAAGTGTTTTAAGGCATGTGCTACCATGCTGTAAAAATGAAGGCATTTTAATTGTAAAGAGTAGATGCCTTTTGACCTTTGTCTTCTTTATTCTATGAAGTCCTTGTAAAGATTGATTAGGAAAAAAAATTAAATGAACAGACAGACACATTTAACAGTTTCAAAAGCACCCAAGTAAAAAAAAATAATATATGTATAACTTGAGGGACCATGAGGATCTTTGCAAAAAAGGATGGTGTTAACACTATTTTATGAAATCTTTTTGGGCACTTGATAGTTTGCATGCCCCACAAAATCCAGTGGTAGTACTCAAAGGGGCTGGCCAAGGTTTAATCCCCCTGTGGATCCTTTTCTACATGTTATTCTCTACTTTCTTTTCCTGTTTTCTAGCTATACTACTAACCCAATTGGAGCAGTAACAGTGATTTAAAAAAAGAAGATCTTTAAAAGTATCAAAAGCTGAAAATTCATTTTTTTTTATTTTTTAAATAAGACTTTTAAAATGTATCAAAAGGCCAAAAATGCAAAAGTATGAGGTGGCATTTATTAAAGGTACTCCTGCCTTCATTGGATTGGTGGAGGGTAGTAGGGGAAGTGTTTTGAATTAGTGAAAGAGTGGGAAAAGACATGCAGCAACAAACCTGAGTGTGGATTTGAACCCAAGCTGGCAGAGTTTTGCACACGGGATGACCTGGCTAATTGCTCGACCATCTGCATCTCATGAGACATCAAATCTAATGACTTGAAAAATTTAATAATTATCCAGAAGGGGTTGTGAGCTGAAGTTTGTCCTGACCTGATGTTTGTTTTTTGCTCTTATTTATGTTCTGCACCAGTGGTTTTATAATGCACCTTTGCACAGTTTTGTTATTACTGCTGTTTATAAGTAAACTGAATGCGATTAAGCTTTGAACGTGTCGATGAATGGTGGTAAAAACACATGTTTTCCGAGGAGTGATTGGAGGAGGGTGAGTTGGTGCATTAGCTTAGGACTTGCACTACTAGCATTTTTGCCATGGCAGAAAGCAGCAGCCTGCACGTGATGTTATGTAAGATCTCAGAGATTGCCACCAGGGACTGTTAATTTACAATAACAAGGAGTTTTCTCAAAAAAAGATTGATTGAATATTTTGATAGATATGGGCTGATTGTTTTAGGCCTCTGAATATAAGAAAAAGATCTTTAAAAAGTTATGCAGGCTAATTTATACTTTACCAAATCTACATTCTGCCTATGCCCCAGAGCCCCATGCTGTTGTGAGCATTTATATTTGTGCGTTGGTGTGTCTGTGTTGCTCTACAGTACTGCACCAATACACATGTTGGCACTGCAAACACATTTTAGCCTCTGACATGTTCTCTGCATGTTTTTGTACAAGAGATAATGAAAAAAATAACAGAGCGTATAATGTCAGAGTAAAGATCTAATTAACAATGGCGCCCTGTTTGTATCAGCATTGTTCTGTATCAACCTATTGTTGTCAAAGACGTGATCTGTTGATTGGAATTAATGTCTGTAAACGCAGATACCGCCTGTCACCTGTGGAGTAACCTCATGTTTACTCGTGGTAATACTCCTCATGCTGTCATTTTCTTAAATACATTAAATATACTGTAGCAGAGTCTCCAAAACTTTGTCCATAAAGTCTAGCATATTAATCCAGTGCCTATGTCTTTTCTGATGTTCATGCTGAGACCAACATTATAAAAGCTAATCAGCTAAGCTAAACAAGCTAAGGCATATGGTGTTCAGTGAGGCATTTGAAATCCATTCAGAAACACTGTGATTCATTCAGGGTGGTTTGGTAAAATTTACATGGCTAAGAATGTAATATTTTTAAATATAATGTACAGAGTCTTCAGTTCAGAATTTTGCTGAAGCATGAACAAATACTTATTGGGGATGAAATTTGTTTTCTCTGCAGTGTGAGACATTTACATGTGTTTCATTATGTTAATGAGTTAATATTTTCAAGTGTAGTACAATTTACTGATTAAACTATTTGTACTGTTTTGCCTGCTGGATTTAATAACTTTAGTCAGCATGTGAATGATTTTGTTAATTCACGTAATAAAAACATTGATAAATGAGTCTTTTTATGGTGTAATTCAAATGTCCTTACTGCAGGATACTTGTTGCATTGCTCCTTGATCTTTTTGCTTTGCTTTGCTAAAAAAGGCTTTCGACCAAAAAAATTAACAAGCATTAAAATGCTCAATATCAGTATTCCCGACCTCACAAAGACGTGATCCTGTCGGCCCAGAAAAGCCTGATCATTTCCATCCTTGATATATTATGACCAAAAGTTGACTTCAGTACATTCATAGCAACAAGAAACAGAGGAGACATCTGAGTAGCTGAAATTCACAACTGTTGAATCACTTGATGTGGAGGGCGGGGATTGGTCACTGAATGAGGAAATACACACCTATCTTATTGACATGTTAATTTAATTTGTTAAGTGTTTTTGAGAGCCGTTTTGTTGCATGCACACAAAATCCCGCCTGACACATACTTAAAGACCTGGTGAAGCAGACCAATCACAGGGCTTGTGGTCTGTGTTATTTCGACGTGATGTTATATTTAAGGGATGTGCATGTCAGGCTACATTTACAGCCCTCTTCATCTGCTCAGGGCTATTCATACCTAGGCTACAGTGTAGGTCCGATGTGGAAGCATAAATCAACCTGTAAAAGTTATAAAATGTAACCTCTGACTTTCTGTAGGCACCCTGTCACAAAAACATTTACATATTTGGGTTCAGGATAGTAAAGATTGATGGATTGTATGCACTCTGAACAGTGATGACAAATTAAGTGTGTTCTGACATGAATGGCCCAAATATAGCACTTCTAAACGTATGCAGCTGCAAACCAAAAGCCATATGCAAACTCTGAAACAGGAAGTCAAGTGTGAGTTGTGTTTCCTGTCTGTTGTGCAGCCCACATGTTGAATGAGTTGTCACAGATAATAAAGAGCGTTTACAGCTACAAATGCATTATCTGAACAAGCCAGGGGATTTCATCTCAGGGAAGTTTATGAATGTTAAACAATGTAAGAGGACAGAGGCTGTAGGTTAAACAATGTTACCTATAAAAACAGACAAACATGAAGCAATAAACAGTTTAGTTCTTTTAAGTAATATATAAAGAGCTAAAATCTAAATCTGATGAGTGGAACATTTTGGAGTCAGAGAACACCTCAGTCATTGACTGTAGTCTTTACTTTGTTTCAAAGATAAATTAAATATTGATGGCATCATTGTCACTTATGTTTACTCTGCCAATAAACACATCAGTTAACAATCTAAAGGGAGTTGTAATCAGACATTCCTGCATTGCCTGATGTCCAATTAATGATTTGTTAAGCTAAACAAATAAAAGCATAATTAGACTGAGCTGTTACGCAAGTAGGCAGTCTTTTATTTACTCTGCTGTTGGTGCTTGGGGAACTCCCTACTGATGACCTGTTGCTGGCGTGTCCCACTCCGTGGCATTGATTTAACCCTTTGTTTAGTCACCTTTATTCAGCAAACATATTTTTCTAAGAAATAGGTTTGAATAGTTTGGTTTGAAGCCATGTAGGTGCTAAATTGATACTTCAAAAATGCCAGTGCCTAAATGGTTTATGTATGAAAACTTTTAATGGAGAAAAGAGCTTTGAAAATGTCTGAACTTGTTGTGGACAATGGGATGATGCTCATGTAACGGGTATATTTTTTAGCTGGAGGGCAATACATTAACGGGGAATACAGAGAAGATTCCGATTCTTTGGCTCAAAAATTTTATCAATGGCATCAAAATACATCTGTGTTATTAAATTTGCTCAGTACAGAATGTGTTAGAGTTTGATTTAAATTCTCACTTAAGCTAAACTCCTGTCTTATGCTGTCTGTCACTCCGTATAGGCAGCCTTGTGCGAGCCAGAGCAGCTTGAAGGATATCAACTGGGACAGCTCGCAGTGGCAACCGCTGATCCAGGATCGATGCTTCCTGTCCTGGCTGGTGAAGATCCCCTCGGAGCAGGAGCAGCTCCGGGCCCGGCAGATCACCGCTCAGCAGATCAACAAGCTGGAGGAGCTGTGGAAGGTATGTGTCGGATAAACTGGAAGACCATTTTTCAGGGTTACACGCTAATGCTTATACTGTGAGGGGTTGTAAATTTAAAAGCCCAGTTTAGACTTAAGATCACAGAAACAATAAAAACATTGTTTTTGTCCACAGTGTGTGCAGCAGGGCACATGTCCCCACAAATGCACAAAGGCAGAGCACTCACTCGCAGCGCTCGTGTCCCCTGCTGAGTCCTCACGCATCCTTCTCCAGTGTCATTAAATGCTTGGTTTCAGTTGCCGTGGTTTCTTGTGTACAAAAAATGTCTGGGATCCAAATTGTTCCAGATGTCTATCATGTTGACAGAGGCACAAGGACACACCAACAGAAATGTCTAAATGCTTTAGAGAATTTTGGCATAGCTACATCAAATCATTCAACTGCAACTCAGTACCTTTGACCCCGGAGAGGAAATGTGTTAAATGGAATATATCATGACCAGGCTAAAGTGTAGGTAGCTCACCTGTCGCCAAGTAACAAAAGTTCATCAGCAGCTAACCCTCAGTAAAGAAATTAGAACTGAAACACTCCTGGTGATTGTGTTTGCTGTGGTTATTAGGAGTGACTTGGCTATCTCAAAACAAGGATACTTCTTGGTAATAACTTAGAAAATTCTGCAAAAATGAGATGTCTTTGGCCTAAAGTTCAAGCCTTTAATTGGCATAATCCTGTGGGTATTTTAGTCAAGTACCTACAGACATCTCAAAAGTCTGGCTTTGTGATTTATGAATGGAAATTGATGAAAAAGAATTTTCAAGTAGCTCAGCATCACAGTCCTCATCTACTTGTGCTTTTTGTGCCTGTCTTGTTGCTGCATGTAGTGGATGATTTGTTGTTTTCCAAGTGCAGCAATGTGTGCTGACAGGATTTGAGAGCTTTGCAGAGCTGCCTGGTGAAGGCACATGAAAGTTTGAAATCAGTTTTGTCAGAGCTCTTGTAAATCACTCAAAAGTTTTAAAATGGGCTTTTTGAAATTTTAAAAGCGATTTTTATTTTCCTTTTCTGCACTATGTAAGCCGCGCGACCAATCCAGACGGCTACGTAGTGCAGGAGTGCGCGAGACGCAGCACTGCGAAGTACGCTATAGCATTGTTTAGGCTCAAAAATGTACTAAATGACCTAGTTTCAATTAATTATGGACGCACTACCAGGACACTTGGACTACAGCGGACGAGCAGTATGAAGGAAAATAGGCACGTTTTTGTGGACTTTTATGGACCTTTTTCTTCGGGCTCCGTCGTCCCTTGTCAGATGGAAGTATGTTCACAGCGAAAATCACCCCGGACCCCCGGCTGCATTTGAGACATCAAAAAAGTGCTCCAGAGTGTTGCTCAGCATGAGGGTGAGTAGAAAATGAGGCCAAATTGTTGTTTGGGTGTAGTGTTCCTTTAAAGTCCTTTTTTGGCTGAGAGAGGAGAGAAGAAGTCTTGAATTGAAGATGGTATGTTTACTATGGTTACTTTTATTTTGTTTATTTGAGGCTTTTTAAATGCTGATTCACAGACACTTATTTTTCTCTGCTTTGCTTTCTCTGTCTTGGGAGAACACAGCTACTCAGTGTTTTATTGTTGACATTATATTTAGCACCCTGGGTTTTTACATTTTTATCAAAAATGTACATCTCACTTTAACAAGTCAGCTTTTGCCAGTTATAAAAAAGTTTAGTATAAACCACATATATGTTAATTGTTGTTTGTTCTGAAATATTTGGGGATTTTTCCGTTTTATCTTCAGAAGGTCTTAGGAGAGTTTTACTTCTTCTCTCTAAATGAGAAGAGGCCCTGCTTTGTATTGTTGGTTCAAATTTAGTGTAAAAGTGAGTTGAGGCAATGGACTTTTAAAGGGCAGCAAATTACTGACATTTGAATGAATGGTGCGTTCCAGTTGTAGTCGGAGGTCGGAATTTCCCACTTCCGAGTAGGAAATTTCATCTGGAACGCCCCCCGAGGTCGGAATATCCTACTCGGAACTCGGGGGAACCTCGCCATCCCCGAGTTGACAATCGAAGATGGCAGCCCCCAGTGTGAACAATTATTTAGCTCCTCTAATAATCCATTTATTTGCACTTCTGACTAGTGTGTGTTGCTCTAGATCAGCTGTATACATCGTATTGTTAGACTTATATTTACAAAAATGCTGCCATCGTGATAATCACATTCTTCATGTGATATTTGTGAACAACAACGCAGGGCGTGCTAACAACAGCTAACAATAGCCTGGTCGATCGGCACGGTTTTTTTCCGACTTCAACTGGAACGCCGACAAGTCGGAGATGACGTCACTCCCATTTCCCAGCTCCCAGTTCCGAGGTAAATGGAACGCAGCATAAGCACTTTCAAAGTATCTCTTTATTTTTATGGTCCTCTTAGGACAACCCCAGTGCCACCTTGGAAGACCTGGAGAAACCAGGAGTGGATGAGGAGCCCCAGCATGTACTGCTGCGCTATGAGGATGCCTACCAGTACCAAAATATCTTTGGCCCTCTAGTCAAACTGGAGGCAGACTACGACAAGAAGCTAAAAGAGTCCCAGGTACCTCGACTTTGCACCTAAAATGTAGTTCTTGTTACTGTGGAAAATATCTATTTTCTCTAAAAGCCACACTTGACACTGAACAGTAAAGCCCATCATGATGACATGGTCATGGTGTGAGGCAGAATGCTTAAACTCGGTCTTTCATTAACTTATGCTCATATTGATTTGACCATGCATATTTTTGAAGTTGTATTTATTCTGTTTTGTATTATTGTTCTTTTGCAGACCCAAGACAATATAACAGTCAGGTGGGACTTGGGTCTGAATAAAAAGCGGATTGCCTATTTCACCCTGCCCAAGACGGATTCAGGTGGTAATTCTCAGTGCTTTACTTCCTCCTCATGGTTCTGTGGTGCAGATAGAGCCCCATCCCCATTCCCATTCAGTCATCAAAACTGCACGCAACCTCCCCCAACCCCGCATCTCTTGGTGGCATGTTTGCTTCTTTATGTCTTTGCCTCTGTTTTTGTAGTGGGGTCTTGTGCATTACTGTTCGTGCACGGTACTGTATTGTTTGGTACATGAACATGATCCATCCTTCTTAGACTGTTTGAAGAAATTTCTTTCCAGCAAAACAAATAAACAAATGGAAAAAAACTTTTTTTTTTCTCTAAAACTTGTTTTTGTATCAATTACAGACATGAGGCTAATGCAAGGTGATGAGATCTGCCTGCGGTATAAGGGAGACCTGGCCCCACTATGGAAAGGAATCGGCCATGTCATCAAAGTTCCTGACAGTATCCTTCAGTCTCTCCATCTACATCTGAATTAAAGATTTTTTAACAGAGTCCTCAAATTGATGTCACTGTATTGCCACATACTTTTTAGTAATATTTAAGCCCAGTTCAGATCAACAATTGAGTACAAGATGAGTTTAAACTGTAAACTGCCGGTAATGGTCTGCTCTGCCATGTCAGTAGTCATTTGATGAATAACTAATGTTCAAAATTTCAAATCAGAGTGTCCAAAGAGTGTTTAGGAGCTTTTTTAAATCTATTTTGTTTACTGCAAAGATGCAGGGTTTCTACAGCTTTTTTTCCCCCAAAATCAACCATGCATTGGATTACACACTGAGCATTATTCTTCTTGCTTTGTTTCCACTCAAAAACCTGAAGTGGCCATAGGGGCATAGAGTTACCACAAACTGTTACAGGTTAGTTAAATTCACAGGCCTGTAGGAAATTGCAGAACAGCCCCAGGTTTCAACTTATTACGTTGCAAATCCCTGGTCTGAGCTGGGCTTAATGTGAAAAGCATACGCTAAACTACAGAGAGTGCATTTCACTGAAGAGAAGGCTGATGATAATGCAGCACTTCTTGGCAGCAGGTGATCCATAGCTGTGGAAAAACAAATACAGTAGGTTGGTCTCAGGTCAAGAACAAGATGTGCCCTTACAGTATAAAACTATGTTTGCAACTTGACAAACTGAATCACAGGCCACACCGTCAATCCGTTAAATTTAAGTTTCAGCAGCTCAGCTCACAAACCTGCAACTGACCCCTGCTGTGCTCAAAAATAGTCTCATTGCTTTGAAAATCGTCGGTCTGAATTGGACTTCAGACGGTATAATTTCAGACTTCCTTAACTTCGTGTTTTTTTAAGATTATGGGGATGAAATAGCCATTGAGTTGAGGAGCAGTGTTGGAGCACCTGTTGAAATCCCCCACAACTTCCAGGTGGATTTTGTTTGGAAGTCGACTTCCTTCGACAGGTATGTTAAATTTTATATTTCTGTACTCCCTATGCTTTGAAAGCCTTTATATTACAGACATGATGTATCACATCTCTATAGTAAACAAAACTGATCTAACTTATTAACAGAATGTTAGTTATGGCAGATGTAGTCACTTATGATTAAAATGGTGATTTGATTTTACTCTGTTTTAAGGGTTCAGAGATTAACTTGGCACATAGGATGGAATGTTCAGTATATTTTACTTGTCCATCTGGGAAAGCCCTTACTAAATGTTTGGGGAGGGCTGAAACATTCAGAAGCATATTCGACAGATGATTGGATGATCATTCTGTCAATCAGCATCTTATACAGGCCAGTTAGGTTGTGTCATAGTGTCATCTTGTCAAAATGTTTCAGAAGTGGAGGGAAAATATCTTTACAATTGAGAAGATTGTCTGGTTGTTTTGTTTGTTAGGTCTTTTGTTTGTTTGTTTTTTCATTTTGTAAAGAAAAGCTGTTAGCATCTATGCTAATCCCTGTACGTGCAGTCACTTCCTGCTGTCAACCTGCTCGTAGCTCGTTACTTTCCCTGCTCTTAAAGACTCTGATTGGGCTGTGCCACTTTAGGCTGCTCACTATTGTTGTGGATTGGATCTTGGTAAGATCGATCTGCCTGATTACAGACATTGAATCAGGCAGGTCAAGGTTATTGAGTAATTAAGTTACAATGACTGACGCTTAAATGTCTGTTGTTGCAGGATGCAGAGCGCCTTAAAGACATTTGCTGTGGACGAGACCTCCGTGTCAGGATACATTTACCACAAACTGCTCGGACACGAGGTGGAGGATGTCACTATCAAGTGCCAGCTGCCAAAGCGCTTCACTGCCCAAGGCCTGCCCGACCTCAATCACTCACAGGTCAGAGAAGACATGACACAGTAGAACTGGGAAATTAATCTAGTTTCAATTACACTCCAGTACAGCACAGAAGTTCTGCTTTCCACAATTCTGAAAATGACATAATCAAGATTAAGAGATTATTGTGCCACTTGATAAATTTCACATGTGTAATTTGTTTCTACCTCCTGTTGTTCAGGTCATGGTATTTTTTTTTTTTTTACCTCTTTTTCAACTCAAAGTTATGGACAGAATTTAAGGACATTTTCTCGGTATGCTGGCCATGGCACAAGGGAGAGGTGATTTGATTTGTCGTTGATCTGACTACAGGGGTAAACCCATGTTTTAAAGGATTTGTTAAAGGAGTTAAGGCAGTTTCCCACTTTTTTGAAAATAACTTTCTTGACAGTGTTAGAAATGCCTTGGTGGGGTTTTGTGCTCTTGCAGCATTTCTAGTTCATACGTTTTATTTTAATGCTTGGTCTTTAATATAAAGAATTGAGAGTTTAGGGTTTTTAAGTTCAATCACTTCAAAGTACAGCATATTGTACAATCAGTGAGTATCTGTGTTTGATTATTGTGATGTCAATATCTTCAAAAGTTATTGTGATTATCATTTTACCATGAACGAGCAGCCCTGGTCTCTTTTGAACAGAAATGCAGGGAAAACAGTGTGCCCCATTGAGAGTTAAGTCTCATGTATCAGAGCCTCAGCCTGGCCTTGTTGTTTTGGAAGGTTTGAAACACAAAGAGGTGAATTTCAGTAAAGCTGTTCAATGAAAATCTGTTTTGTAAATTGGCATATCCTTTGCAAAAAGCAGTGCCTTAGAAAAGTTTCTAGACAAGTACATCTTGTTGTCTAAAGATTGTCAATCAATGTTATCTTTCCTAATATACTTGCTCCCAAAACAATATTAAGACTGACATTATGTCCTGCTTGTAATCACACTGTCTGACACTGTTGTTTTAAGTTTGTTATTGTAGGGGTGCTGGTGGAGTGGTTAGCAACCAGGCACCCCATGTACTTGCTTCTGCTGGTCCAGGCTCGAATCCCACCTGTGACCAGTTTGCAGAGTGTCTTCCCCTACTCTCTCACCCCCTTTCACAAGCCTATCCACTGTCTCTCTCCTGTCAATAAAGGCACAAAAAATATATTGAAAAAAAAGGTTGCTATTGTAGCTTTTAAAAAGGCATTGACAACTATTTGAGTTTGCTCTATAACCTGATATAATCTCCTCACAGGAGTTTTAAACAGAGAAAACCTCTAAGTGGTAAAATCTGATGTCTGTTTTTAGAAATGTATAATAAATTAAGTGGAACACAAGTGCAATTCACTTATTAAAGTAGGATGATTGTTTATTCTAAATAAGCTTAGATGTCTGCTTTTCCATTAGCTCTCCCAGGCTGAGTTGTTATTTGCTAATTTATTTGTTCAGGTGTATGCTGTGAAGACGGTGCTGCAGAGGCCTCTCAGTCTGATCCAAGGTCCACCCGGCACAGGGAAGACCGTCACCTCTGCCACTATTGTTTACCACCTGTCCCGCCAAGGCAATGGGTAAGGAAAAAACAATTAACAAAAAGCTGAAAGTGTTTCATGTTCTGATTTGTTATCCTGAAAGGGGTATTTTGTTACAACTCTCTGTCTCTCTCTTTGGTATGTCTTTGTGTTTTTTTCCAGACCCGTTCTGGTGTGTGCTCCCAGTAACATTGCTGTGGATCAGCTGACCGAGAAGATTGACAAGACTGGCCTGAAGGTTGTCAGGCTATGTGCCAAGAGCAGGGAGGCCATCGAGTCGCCAGTGTCTTTCCTGGCTCTGCACAACCAGATCAGCAACATGGACAGGTCAGTGGCATGCAGGGAAATCAACCCTGGAATTCATCCATCGATTACAAGTTCAACTAGTTGAGCACATACCAGCAGTAAAGGCATGCTGATGATGGATTTTTTTTCTTTTTTTGCACACTGATAATCTTCATTTCCAGTCAGAAAGACCTTCATAACATCAAAAATTTCTCATTCAACTCTTGCTTCTGCTGCAGCTCTTTCAGGGACACTCCAGAGTCACAATTGACAATATTTTAGGCACTTGGATGGCATTCTTTCAAACTAACACCTTGACCTGAGGGGGTTAGGTTATTATAATCTAAAAGTGAATTCCTTAGGAATGTCTGAAACTATCGAGACGACCAGGTTTTCTGAATTTAATAGTGTGCCCTAGATCGTAGAGTGGGGTTAAGGAAGAGATATGAAGCCCAGTTACTGCATCAAGGAAAAATTCTAAAACATGCTGCCTTCTTTAAAAAAAGTAAAATAAATTGAATTGTTCAGTCCTAGCTTGTGCTGTACAGCTTTGCAACTAACAGTATACTACTCAGAGTTTATGTACCAAAGATGAGGATATCTTCCTTCTTTCTCAGTTGTTACAACAATAACATTTTGTATCTGTGTTGTATCAAGTCAGTAGGATTTGCTGTGATTTGTTATGTTAAGACACACTGGGTTTTATTGTTGCAAAGGTTGCAAGACTCTTTTAGCTTGCATTCAGATGCCGCTGCAGCTATGAAAATGAATAAGAGAATTATACAGATGTCTTCATGAAGCACAGATTTACATGCAAACATACTACATATGATCCATATTGCATTGGACCTTCATCTAAATAGAAAGACAAATATGTCTTTCTAAAAGTTCAGAGATGTTGATGCAAGTTCAATTCTGGCTTGGAGATTGTTCTTTGTGCTCACTCTGATGTGTGTTTGCTCTGTGCAGCATGCCTGAGCTTCAGAAACTACAGCAGCTGAAGGATGAGACTGGCGAGCTGTCATCTGCTGATGAGAAACGCTACAGAGCTCTGAAACGCACCGCAGAGAGAGAGCTGCTCATGGTAAAGAGGAACTTTATAGATGAAACATTGGCTTGTTGTTGATGGTACTTTCCTTTCTGCAGTGATACTCTCCTTGTGCTTAATTTAACACAAGTTCCTTTTTTTAATGTGTGTTGTATTTATCCAAAAAAGTTTCTTATATTTATTTTGGGGAAAAGGACAGACCTGAACTTCTGATGTAACTCTGATTGTCTAATTTCCCACTAAACTATCAGTTGTCAAAGTCACATTCCAATATTGTGATTCCACCTTTTCTGTCATTTTATGATTGAATTAACATCCTCTTATTTGTCCAGAATGCTGATGTCATCTGCTGTACCTGTGTTGGGGCTGGAGACCCACGTCTGGCCAAAATGCAGTTCCGCTCCATACTGATCGACGAGAGCACCCAGGCCACGGAGCCAGAGTGTATGGTGCCGGTAGTGCTGGGAGCCAAACAGGTACAAACACATGCATCCAGATGATTTATTTCCTGTAAAATCAGAAAAATATTTCCTCCCATCTTCCTGGAACAAACATTTAATGCATTAAATTGCCATAGTGTCCATATTTTAACCCTTACTGCCTAATTGTCTTCCTTTAAGCTCATTCTGGTGGGCGATCACTGCCAGCTGGGTCCAGTGGTGATGTGCAAAAAGGCAGCCAAAGCAGGTCTGTCCCAGTCCCTGTTTGAGCGTCTGGTGGTTCTTGGCATCCGGCCAATCCGTTTGCAGGTCCAGTACCGCATGCACCCAGCCCTCAGTGCCTTCCCCTCCAACATCTTCTATGAGGGCTCTCTGCAGAACGGAGTCACTGCAGGTTTGTCAGGATTGATTTAGCTTGATTGAAGATTGTTTTATAACTATTAACATCTGTAAAATGATAAACAAAGGAAGAGCTAGTCTTCATAATAACAAATAAATTAACAGCAATGCATTACTAATAAAAATTAAACACTACTTGTGACTTTCTGTAAACCGTTGTAAAACAGTGTACACCAAGGCACTCGAACTGTAATTTCTTGTCTAAAGAATCCATAAAAAGCTAGTATGTGTACACATCCAGGTAGAAGGTATGCAGGTGCAGGTCAAAGACATCTACTGGGTATCTGTACTTTACTGTTGCAAAAAGGAAAAAAGTCAGCAAGCTGCTGAGCTCCCAATAAGTTTCCTTGTTTAATAGATTAAAATAGACTGGACTTTTGGGAAACAAAATAAAAATAAATATAAATGAATAAACATAAAGTCATGTTAATAATAATTATAAAGCTTAATAATAAAATAATGATCAGTGTTTGATACAAGGCAGTGTTTGATATACCGATGAATCTTAACAGTATTTAGAGACCACTTAGTCATTTTGACTTGCTTGCTATTGACAATTTTCTAAAGTGGCTATTATTTGATATTTGTATTTTTTTGATACAGAAAACTTTAATTTAACCATAAACCATAAGCAGTGCCATCTCTTTCCTCTTAATGGAATCTGTGTAACGTTTGACTAGCTCTGATCTATTTTTAAAGCTTTGGTACTTCTTGATATTGTACATCACTAAAACAGCACCGCTCTTAAACATGTGGGATCAAAAGTATCAAAACTTGATAACTTAAATCTATAACATTTTGTTCTTCACAGCGGACCGCATCAAGAAAGGCTTTGACTTCCAGTGGCCACAGCCTGACAAGCCAATGTTCTTCTATGTGACTCAGGGCCAGGAGGAGATTGCCAGCTCTGGAACCTCCTACCTCAACAGGTATCCTCAGACAATCCTCTGATAACCCTGTGTTGACCCTGCATGGGTTATAAGACAGCTTAAGTAGTTTATATGTTATAATAGAAACTAACACCAAGTAGCATACTGAGGAAGCCTCAGTTGGGATATCCTAACTACAGAGTAGTTGATGGTATTGCTTGTGATGATGTTTTTAAGGACGGAGGCCGCCAATGTGGAGAAGATCACCACCAGGCTGCTGAAAGCTGGAGCCAAACCTGACCAGATCGGTATCATCACCCCGTATGAGGGTCAGCGCTCTTACCTGGTCCAGTACATGCAGTTCAGTGGCTCACTGCACACCAAACTCTACCAGGTACTTCACACATTATCATGGAGATTAAGCTCAGTTTTTTTTTTTTTTTTATTAAACATATTTGTTTGGCTGACAAAATAAAAGTGTGGTGTTGCAGCATTATCACAAAGAGCCAGAGCTGAAAGTACAGTAACATAATAACTGATCATAAATCTGCATTATGATCCCTGAGATTTTGCTCCAGTGGTGAGCAGGTACTATTTTGTTGATTTTACCCGGCAATTTACCACAAATCAGTGTTCTCTGATTGAGACCCGAAAGTGGGTTGAAAAGCTGTTTTGAGTGATCAGAGGAAGAGACCTTTAGTGGGCATGCATACATTGGATTGTGTTCCGCTGTGATAGCAAGTAAACTAATGTTGGTTTTTGGTTGATCATGACTTTTTTCTAGAGGTAATAAATCTCAGTCTTGTACAAAAAGGTTTTAATTCCAGCAAATCTCAAGAAAACAACTGGATTTTACCTTCTAAAGTGAAACCGTGTAAAAATGTGTGCCTCCATGCCTTCTCAGTACTTTTATCATAAGGTGCCTTTTTTACAGCTGTTTGGTCCTGCCTCTTTGTTCAGTATCCTGTTTTGTCCCATCTAAGAATCAAGCTGCAGCATTTTCCTTAAATAGATTATGTAGTTAACTATTTTTTTAAAAGTTTGGTTGAGGTTTCTTAAAGTGGTGATGATGAGCCCTTAGGCTAGACCAGTTGAGAGCCACTGCCCTTAATCAGGGATATACTTTTAGTCCAGATTTTCCTACGATAAGTACTTTAACCATGGTTTAAACAGATGAATTAGAGGAATATTGGGACACCCATGGACAAAATTATTCTTTAAATGTATTCATAATTTTTTTCCATGCATTCATCTTTAGTGTTGCCTGAAATGAGCCATGTCAGCTGTTTGTGTTTATTTGCCTCACTCTGTGCTTATGGGGCGATTCTGCCTTTTGGTCCTATTCCAGTCAAATCCGTGCTACATGATCACCTTGTTCTGTCACATTTTAGCAAGTAGAAATTGCCAGCGTGGACGCCTTCCAGGGCAGAGAGAAGGACTTCATCATTCTGTCGTGTGTCCGTGCCAACGAGCACCAGGGTATCGGCTTCCTGAATGACCCTCGTCGTCTCAACGTGGCGCTGACTCGAGCAAAGTAAAAACCCCTCTCCTGTTTACGTTCATCTTACTTGTTGCACTGTAAGGCTCTGCTCCTCAGTGCCCTGCACTTTTTAGAAGCTGA
This sequence comes from Scarus forsteni, assembly GCA_036419115.1. Lineage (NCBI taxonomy): Eukaryota > Metazoa > Chordata > Actinopteri > Labriformes > Labridae > Scarus > Scarus forsteni. The sequence continues at coordinate 33,072,831 of JAZDUH010000136.1, forward strand.
TCATTTAAATTTTCATGGTAATTGTTTTAACTTAGACAAGAGTTCCTCATCCCTGACCAGCAGTCCTGTGTTTGTTGTGAATGAAGGTACGGCGTCATAATTGTGGGGAACCCGAAAGCCCTGTCCAAGCAGCCTCTGTGGAACAACCTGCTCAACAACTACAAGGAGCAGAAAGTCCTGGTGGAAGGACCCCTCAACAACCTGAGGGAGAGCCTCATGCAGTTCAGCAAGCCCAGGAAGCTCGTCAACACCATCAACCCTGTGAGTGCAGCAGATGTTTTAGGAACAGTTTGCTTTTGTTTCCATCATCATCATCATCAGTGATGATGAGCACAGACAGACACTGAATTGATTTCCTTTTAGCACAAAAAACATTTCTACTGACCTCTTCTGAAATTTCTTTTATCCAGAGTCACACAAGGTTAATTCTCAAAGTGGGTTTTCACTGTAATTTTAATGTGTAAATGTGGGAGGCAGCTTGCTATTGATAGCTGTCAGAAACACTCCCTCTGCTCAGGGAAGTTCACCGTCTTGGTTGCAAAACTTACCAAATTTGATGTCTTGAAATTATAGATAGCTATTTTTTAATTGTTTGCTCTATCCTATGACAAGACGAGTCTGTTTAATACATCCACAGAGGTATGTCAGAGGGAGCAAAAAGTAAATAAATGCTTTCAGATATCCTGCTGTCCCATTGTGTTACAGTACAGTAGCACCGAACAGAGTTTTCCAAATCCTACCATAAAATATTTGGAGAACTTAATCAGAGATTCCCTTTCTCTCGAGAGAATACTTCCCCAAAAACTTAAAGTAAAAGTGACACATGATAGCGATTCTGACACCATCATCAAAATAACATCAACAACATAGTCATTGATAAATAAAGCTGCCCAGGACTTTTATCAGGCCAGCAGTGTAAAATAAAGTTTTTTTATAACAACAGTGCTGTTTATAGTGTTGTATATAATGAATCAGGTCAAGGGTTCAGAGGGCCCAACACTTCAGTTTCACGGCGATACAAACTTGTGGCATTTTAAGGAATTGGGAAAAATTAAAGACATTTTTGCAGCTCCATAAAGTGGTCAAAGCTAGCTGGCATTCTTTGCCCTCCACCCTTCTGCACTTGTCACACAGCTAAAAGCTGTCAATAAAAGTAAATCAAGGCAAATTAGCCACAAGCTAGGAGGTCTCTTCTTAGAGCTCTACTCTTTAATTATATCACGAATATGCCTTTAGAGAAAAGCTGATATTCTTATACAGTATAAACCTTGTAGGAAACTACACAGAATGAAATATCCACTCAATTCAAAGGAAGACGTGACCGTTGGCTAAGTCTCCCTCACTCATGATAATTTCCAGCAACTGAGAGCTAAGATAAGAGGCTAACAGGTTCACCCTGCCAAAACCAGTCTAGGTGAATGTATCCTTGACCCACCTTTAGATGCAGTCGGAGCCACTGGATATCAAATCATTGTCAGTGCATATTGATATCTAGCACAAGGAACAGCCTTCTGATTGTTTGGCTAGCATATTAGCAAGGTGTAAATGGAGTGTGGGTGTGTTCATTAGTCATCAATGTTAGCTTACCGAATTTTAGACTGTCCACTGCAATCTGATGTCAGGATTTTAATAATCTGTAACAGACATACTACAGGCAGAAATGTTCAGTTGTGATAAAACAGTTTTAAGTCCTGATTATTTGAGCTATGTGATATTTATCGTAATGGTGACTGTGTTGTTTTTAGGGAGGACGTTTTATGAGCACTGCGATGTATGATGCTCGTGAGGCCCTCATCCCTGGCTCTGCCTATGATCGCAGCAGTACAGGTAATTATTTGATAAACTGAGGAAAAGGCAGACCTCCTGTCATAACATAACATTACTAAGAAAAGAGTGGTGACTGATTACTTTTCCAGGGTGACAAGAAAACTGTGTTTTCTTTCAGCTGGCCGTCCATCCAACATGTATTTTCAAACTCACGACCAGATTGGGATGATTGGTGCAGGCCCTGGCCACATGGCAGCCATGAATATTCCCATACCCTTCAACCTGGTGATGCCACCAATGCCTCCACCCAGTTACCTGGGCCAGACCAACGGCCCGGCAGCAGGTATAAGGAACTTAACTAGACAGTGACATGAAAAACTAATGAAAATCTTCTTCTTTAACGGGTTAGAAATGGACATAAACATTCTCATTATGTCTTCCTGCTTCAAGGTCGTGGAGCTATGAAGGGTAAACCTGGGCGTGGTGGGCGACAGAGGGTCCGAGGCTCGGGAAACCAGGGACCCGGTCAGGGTAATGGACCAAACAGCCAGGCCAGCCAGGATGGGGCCTCCCAGTCCTTCTCCCAGGGGCCGCTAACACAGGGCTACATTTCCATGAGCCAGCCCTCTCAGATGAGCCAACCTGGCCTGTCTCAGCCAGAGCTGTCCCAGGTAACACAGAAGTACAACATCTGGAGGGAGATTTATCAAATATTTAAGACATGTCAGTGGTAACTGATTATTTACCTCTTCAATCATCCATAGCTTTTTAGATATGCATTTTTTAAGGGACTTGCCATCTTCTAGACACTTGGGGTATTGTACATTGTGTCAGTATTCACACTATGCATATTAATTGACTGCTCACAATAGGATGTGTATCAGTAATAATAATACATTTGTCTTTAAAGCATGTTCTCTCAAAGGGCTTGTACATAGGTTAAAGACTATTTAGAAATAAAAAAAAACAGTTTAAAGCAGACAAAAACAAAAACAGACAGGACATCAGAGAAAAAACAAAATTATGATACACAACAGTGAACAAGTGGTAATGATGTCTCGAGGGAGGCTGCTCCTTAATGATGGTGCACAGAACTCACACACCAAATGTCTTTTTTGTGGCCCTGGGACACTCAAAAGACGAGTTGGAAGCACAGAGAATGAGAAAGTGCATGAGGATTAACCAGGTCAGCCAAAATGGTCAGGGTAGTGTGATTCACTGTTTTTTAAGTGAACAGCAGCACAAGCTCTAGCCTGACAAAGGAGCCAGTAAAGAGAAACCAACACTGGAGTAATTTGCTCATATTTACTCTCTCAGGTCAGATCATACACAGCTGCACTCTGTACCATCTGCAGACCTTAAAAACTCTGAGTCAACACACAGTGAAGAATCAGTAACCGTCTTTGTCAGAGCTGCTACAGAGAGATGGTTTGTCCTAAAGGCGGACTGAAGTACTCATCATCTGAGGGCTTTTTTTTTCTTTTAACCCAGTTGCACATACTTTAAGAAGTTTCTCAAATTCACAAAGTTCTTCTGATTCAGATTTTGTTTTTTTGTATCTTTAGAGCAAAACACAAGGGCACTCTGAAGCGCCAAAGTTCTGCTATGAGGGAGTAGATTTATTAAATCGCTTTTATCAGCAAAGAGATATGCAAGATTCATAGTCAGAGCAGCATATAACTTAATTTATTTGATAACACTTAAAAAATAGCACTTTTTATATCACTTTATAACACCTACAAACACTTTATTTTGGTCGTTCAGCAAAAATGTTAAAAACAAATGTGACTCTGTGGTTAGTTTCTGTCATTTAACACTGAGCATAAACATTGACTTGTTCTCCATCAATCCATATTCATTGTGGAATTTATGATCTCCCTCTTCTATTTCATTCATTTTCTCTCAGATTTTAAGTGGGTTTTTTTATTTGATCTGTTGTTTTTTTCCCAGCAGTTGAATCTGGTGTCATGACTGTGCTGAATGAACAAGTGATTTAATGAGCTGAATCCTTCTTTTGCACCACATCAGCCTTTGTGAATTTATTTTCTAACAGCATTTTTAGCACATTCGCTTGTATAATAACTGTATCTTCCACTGCTGAAGTGTTTCTCCCAACGTCTCTGTGCTTCTCGTGATCCTGTGTGACTTGCTGTACCACACTAATTAGGAAACACTAATTATGAGGACTTGTCCTTCGTCAGTTAAGAAAACAGCTGCATGGAAATCAGCAGTTTAAGGCCCCATCCACACGAAGACAAAACGCTTAACAGTTTCCAAAACGATTGTCATGAAGGCGAAGGCGTCTCAGAAAATGTGTGTGTCTATATGAATGCACTCGATACGCATCAAAACACTGTAAAACACATGCCAGACCTCTAGGGGTGCTGTAACTATATGAAGGAAACAAGCGGCAACAGACAAAAAAAACAGTGGGCATGCGCACTTGCGGCAAAAGTTGTAAACAGAGATTGTGATAAAGTGATCATAAAGTGCTGTAATGTGTCCTCGATAATTGTTTTTTCAACTCGGTGGTGATTGAGAAGAAGATTTTGCTGCAACAGGGACAGTAGGGTCACTAGCTTCATTAGCACATATGCGTCACGTACGCCGCCATTGTTGTTGTCGTTGCCGCGTGTGACGCACGCATGTCAATGAAGATATGAAACTATGACGTAAGCGTATCTGAAAACTTGCTGAGAGCCAGTAATCACTGAGCTGCGTATACGGCATTTCAAAATCTTTCCACTCTGGAACCTGGTTTCAAAAATGATCTTTTACAGACCCCCAAAACGCCGTCTTCGTATGGATGATACCCAGATCCGGCAAAAAACGTTTATGCGTTTAGACCTCGGTTTGGCTTCGTGTGGATGGGGCCTAAGAGCATATCATGAATCTGAAGAAAGTCTTTGGAACTTGCTTACGGAAAATTTTGGGAACAATCTTTGGAACGTGTTGGTGAATGAAGCCCATTGTTGGCATTAAGATCAGAGTGTTTTTGTAACTTTGGTTATTTTTGTGTTCTACAGGACAGCTACCTGGGAGATGAGTTCAAGTCTCAGATCGACGTGGCTTTGTCCCAGGACTCGACTTACCAGGGTGAACGCGCATACCAACACGGCGGAGTGACTGGACTGTCACAGTATTAGAGTGTAAGTACATAAAACAGTAATAAAACAGTTCACACAGTGCTGGATGAAGTACAGTCCTCCAGTCAACTGTAGTTGTTTTGGAATATATTCTTGTTTTAACTTGACTGTTCATTTAATTTGTAAGTAAATTTTACTGTAAAAGTTTAGTTTTAGTAAACTTTGCACCCTGTTGTTGCACATTTTACCTTTCTGTGTGCTCAGCTGACACTTCAAGGTAAAACATTTTTATACATATGCTTTTGTGTCTGGTGGTGAAAATCACTGCAATAGTTTTATAAAGGTGTGAAGAAATGCTGTAAATTAAGAATCCCTTTACAAATAAACTGTTTATTTTTATCTGTTTGATCAGTCTAAGGGAGTGAATAGTATAGAAATCTAAAGAAAATCAACATTTTGTGCGACACCCCTTGCAATAAAACCAGCATCAATTCTTAGAGGTAAACGTTGAAACAGTTTTTAAAGAATCTCAGCAGGTCGGTAATTTCAAACATTTCTAAATGTCTGAACAGTTCTGTATCCTAACTACCTTCAGAGGTTTATGATTGTGTGTTGATTTTAATATCCACAGTTTTTTTTCTATTTTAGAGGATTTATTTGAATTTTCACATTAAAACGGACAATCCTACAGTTTGCGGTCACTTTTTGAGACTTCAAGAAAACCAAAGCACACAAGTTGTTATGGCACTAAACAAAAGTTATGACAGAAGATGAAGCGAAGAAATAAAGAATATAGATGATCTGGTAATTTTTGAAGTGCCTTCAAAGTGATAAACAACATCAGCCTGTTCTTTGTACTCTGGACAGAAAACATCACAAAGTTGTTTTGTGTTTTTCAGGTCACTTGACGAAGGGAGCTAGGCTTGAGCCGAGCTTAGTTCATCAGCTTTTTAATCTGGGAAATAATAAAAACATAAAATGGATACCTGTTTTCCTCTGCTAAAACCGAAGCACCACTGAGTGAGAGCGACGGGATAGCGAAACCAAACCAATGACCAGCGAGAGAAATAAGAGGGTAGAAGAAGAAGGAGAGCACGAACGGACGGGCAAGAGGGGCCGAGAGAACAAGCGAGTGGCTGGGACCGCTGTCCCTGAGAAGGGATGGAGGGCAGTCGAGAAAATGGCAGCGAGTGGTCGAGCTGCTGAGGGAAACAAGAGAGGGGGAGGTGTCCAGGGGTCTCATGGAATCCAAAGAGGCTCACCTCCCAAAATCAAAATCCAGCCAACCCCTTCAACCCACAGCCTCCAGGGAAGGAAGAGAAGCTGTCTCATGTTCAGATGGCCGTCAGAGCCCACAACTGAATTTGAAGAACTTGTTCTCCAGACTTAGAGGGGGCTTGATTACAGAAAGCTTTGGATTGAGGAACACAATTCCCCATGCAAAAAAGTACTCAACCTCATCTATTAAATTTGGTTTGTCCTGGGAAGAGTGGCAACAACAATCTTCTGCAAGGCCCCAAACCTCAGCAGCCTAGGAAGGTAGCAGCAGTCGACCGGCCCTCAGGGAGAGGAGGTTAAAACACGGTTTCTGTGCTTCAGTCTGGGATTGAGGAGCCTTGAATTGAAATCCTTTCTGTTTGTCTCAAGAACCACTGGCTCAATCACAGCCGCTAAAAACGGGTGGTTTCGACCACACGTCAGTGGTGGAGCAGTACAGGGATTTCAGACTTTTTTTCAAGGCATGATGCGCAAATCCCAATGAAATCGCGATCATCATTGGACAGTTTTTTCTTCTCTGAAATACCTTTCTTATCACTGAGCACAATTGCAAAAAAAGTCATTGAAACTATCAAACATGACCAGCATTGAATCTTCAACTCAGTGTCACTGATGTTTCAGCGAAGGCTTTTCTTTGTTTTAATCTTTGAGAGCGGGAGTTGTTGATGTCCCACGATGCTTCATGACCAGACGTCGTCTTTTTTCTTCTTTTTTTTTTTTTTAACTCTGTGCACGCTTAGATCGGCAAATGCTCATATGCTTTGCATAGATTGATTCCTCAGGGGGATGTGAACTGTTCACTATGGTCACAAAAAAATCCCAAAACCAAACATGAGGAAATATAGATGGCAAGAAGTTGAGGCTTATAGGCGGATGTGGCAATCAATCCACCACAGGTTAAGAGTGGAAAAGGAAGGTGGCTGAGGAAGAGAAGCTAGCAGAAAGTTTACACATCTGGAAAGCAGATTCAAGCAAATTCCAGGATGGAAATTTAAAGGAAAAGAGGTGTTTGGACTGTTCAGTCCAAAATATTTACCGCAAAACAAGGAAAGAGTGTCAATAACACAAAGTATGTTATGAAAGATTCTCAGAACATCCATGGTGTTTCCACCAGTGAGTCTGGTTTTTAGTTTAGCACAGTAAACATCGGCCTTGCTCGAGATTCCACCACCAGTGATACCCTTAAGTGGTTAGTCTGCAGTGTGTGTCTCTGTTCTTTAAAGGAAAACTTTAGTATTTTTGAAGTGTGGTTGTGAAGGTGTACCAATAGTGAATTAAATACATCTGCTGCAGCTGCTTTGGTCAGCTCTGCTCCTGTATGGAAAGAACCAGCATGGAAACAAGGCTGTTTATTGCCCCAGATGGGGCCAAGAGTTCTGCGCAATTTACTGATTTTTTTGTGTGAAAACAAACTCAAAAACTGCATTGGGCTGGCACTACACAGCTCTAGGTGGAGGGAAATCTTAGCTATGCAATGTGCCGTAAAAAAATGAGACCTGCAGGAGAAGAAAGTATGTGCTATCACTCCAGTGTTATTCTTTCTAACCAAGATTCAGTAAATATTGCTGAGCTCTTGGCCCCATCTGCTCAAACACCAGTGCCTCTTCACTCTTATATTTGCAGAACTGATCACCTTAACTGTGGCCAATGTACCAACTATGGATTTCATCTTCAAACAGCACCATTGCAAAAATACTGAACCATCCCTTAAGTTTGAAGAATCATGCTTGTACTGTTACTGAAGGGTAAAAAGAGCAGGACAGGACTAAGCAGTTATTCAGGTACTGTTCTCTACTTTTGAAAGTGGAAATACAAATGATTGCACTGTGCACCCAAACTAAAAGATTACTTGGTGGAAACTCATTATTGTTGACATCTGTACAGTTTAAACTGTGATAATGAGGAAAAATTAGACTTGTTTTAGTCAAATGCAATGGTTCTTGTTTTTCTGTGCAGACTCCATTATTTTGAAACTTAGCCTCCAGCACCAGTGGAAAAACCTTTAGTTGTGTCGGGGTGATGTGAGCAGATAAGTGACATGGATCAGTGCCTATAACCAACCACCTTCAGATAAACAGCTGCAGCACAAACAAACATGAATGTAGTTAGAATCAAACTACCAGCACTAAAAAAACATCCACACCAGAGGGCTCAACAAACCCACAGGAAAAACAACCAGATGTTTTATTTTTTTATCAGAATCAGGCCAGGTGAGGACGAGGTCTTTGAGCTCAGCAGTGAAGTTGTTTCTCAAAGGACAGGCGGATGAAAAAGCCACCTTCCTTCTCCGTGTGGAGTCAAAAATGAAGGCTGGTAGAATCTTTTCCTTTTGATTTCTGTGAAGCTGTTTAGCCTTCATTATGTATTTCATGTAGAGTTCCTACCGGGAGTTTCACATGAATCTTTAACCTCTTCCTGAAAAACTTTGTAAACCTTCATTGTTTTTTCCTGGACGATTTGCTGCTTTGTGTTCATCTTTTATGTTTAGTTGGGTGTTATTCAGCCATGTTGTGTAGATTTACTCAAACCTGTTATTGTAGCAGCACGCTGGATCGAGGCGGACGCTCTTTTTCTTTCTTTATTCCGTTTTTTTCTGAACTCTGAGGGATTGTAGTTTTTAACTCTTCTAGTAGAGGTTTTTTTGTCACGGTAAGAATGTACTTCACTTTCTCAGTTCAGCTGTTTTTTGACAATCATGCCTCCATGTTTAATGTGACTCAGTAATCGTCCTGTTTAGTTGACATTGTGCAAAAATGTCACCATGTTCCACTCAGAGCCTAACATGTTATAGCTTTAAAAACCTGCTGCCGTTATGTATTTGCTTTGGCGCTCCTTTTCCATCTTCTGAGCCACAATGAACTTGAACATGTGCAGTGACCATTGAAGAAGTGATTCAGCTGTAGATCAGTTCAAACATTTGCATCTTGATGCTCTACATCGGAAGGCAAAGATTAAATTAACAGTCGAGAGAACTCAAAGTGATGTAAATAATTTGGAATTGTCTCATTTGGAGTGAAGTTTCATCACAACCTGGTTGTTTCTTGTAAAACTGAATCAATAAAGGCTTTCGATTTGAACTGAGGTATGAAATTCTGTTTATATTTGTTCACAAATATGAAGACATTAAAGCTCATTTACAGTCAGAAAACTTGTATTTACATGTTTTAAACAGTTACGCCGTGGCCTGCGCCGCCGCCTTCTTTTTCATCTGTTTTCTTTTCTTTATTTTCTTCTTTAATTGTCCTCGTTTCTGTTTCTGAATGCTCTCCTGGATTTTTTGTTTGAACAGTTTCTTCTTGCTCCTGATCTTCTCCAGCTCAGCCTTCCTCTTGGCCTCCAGGTCTGGATCCTGAAACAGAAGATTGACCACAAATCAATGATGGCTATTTGCAGTCGTGGGCAGGTAGGTTTCATCTTGACATTGTCTTCTAAGGACATTTAGAAATCACGTATAAAGAGGTCATATTTGCCTTAAATCACATTCATATATTTTTTTGGTAACTGCTGGAGTATGTTCACAATAACCTCTTTTAAAAAACTCATTACCCCTGACAGTGCTGTATTCTTTCTCCATCTGAGACTCTGAGCTCCTGCCTCTGTAAGGCCCCCTTTGCCACATGGGCCTGGTCCACTTAGTCAGGTTTACTGCTGATGAAACAACTTTAGTGGTGCTGCTGAGATGAGTTCGTTGGGTTCACAGATTGTCCCTGGACAAAGTGTTAAAGCTGTTAACACTCAGGGTGCTGGTTTGGCGGATTGGTTATCAACCATGCACGTCCCATATACACACTTCTGCCGGTCCAGGTTCGAATCCAGTCTGTGACCATTATGCAGAGTGTCTTCCCCTACTCTCTCTCCCCCTTTCACAAGCTTATCCACTGTCTCTCTCCTATCAATAAAGGCACAAAATGCCCAAAAAATACATTTAATAAAAAAAATATATATAAAACTGCTAACACTCGACCAATCAGAAACCACGCAGCAGCCCTACCCAGAGTTCCAGTGGTGGGAAAAGGCCCATTCCCAATACTTCTGTGACAATCAGCAGAAACTTACCTTCCCCTCCAGGATGAGCTGTTTCCTCTTGTTGATCTCCTTTTTCTCATCAAAATCTGTGGACTCCAATTTCTGAAAGGCAGAGGATTTTACATCAAAACATTTTCAGGAAAAATTCAAGCAGAAAATGTGAAAAGCCCTCTGGCATAATAAAAGTGTAAAAATTACAACTTTTAACTGTTTTGTTAGCAAAAAATAAAACTGTACCTCTAACACTATGATTCAGTAACGGGTATTCATGACTATCGCGTGCTATACTGATATCAAACGTATAAAGGTAACGTACTATCTCACACTCCCGCCGTGTCACGTTGACCTGAGTGAGGATCTTAAGGACTTCTTTCTCCTCCACAGGATAATCCTTTAACTTTGTCTCTGCAGAAGCACAACAGAACAAGTGAAGTTACACTCAAACACATGATGCAGAGATTTTCTTCTTAGGGCTCCTGAAACATCGCTAATGATGGATAACTATTTTTACAGTCACATGATTAATAGAGCTCTGTGAAACGTCTAATGTTTCACAATTTCACCTGCTTAAAAAAAAAAAGAAAAAAAAACTTACGGATCTGTTCTTCGATGGCTTGGACCAGGTGGATGTCGTACTGAGTCACCAGAGTGATGGACACTCCGTTCCTCCCTGTAGAGAAGAAAATGTCAGAGCCGCTTGATTCAGACATAATTATAGATGGTACATGACGTGGGAGGAAGTGGCAGCAGTGAGTGGGTACCTGCTCGGGCTGTTCGTCCCACTCTGTGGATGTAGATCTTAGGAAGGCCGGGCGTGTTGTGGTTGATGACGACCTGGACTGTTGGAATATCCAAACCTCTGTCATGACGAAAGAACAAGATGGACGTTGAGCTAAAGCAGTTTTATTGCGCTTAAAATCAGCAAACACTTCGAGACTAACTTGGCAGAACACTTTGGAAAAAGATTATTCAAGAGTCTGACATTTAAACACGCTGAACAGACATTCTGCTGCCCAGGGGCTTTCAACTTCAACACCCACCACCCTTCTTTTGAATTGGGGATTTCTTTAGCAACAGTTGCTGTATAAGATGTTTTAATTAACAATTTCCAAACATAATTATTTCATGAATAAAACTACTATAATAAGGGTGTAAAGCAGGGGTTACCAACCTGTAGATCTTGATCTACTTGTAGCTCTTTTTGACAATTTGAGTAGATCTTTAAGACTAGATGCTTCACCCTTTATCTGACACACAGGTAAGCCTTTTTGCTTATCCATGACATATCTGGTGAATCCAGCTGCTATGCAAAATAAACTGGGTCTGACTGGTTTATTAGAAAGATATTAAGATGATTTATGCTAACATTGTTTCAGTCCTTTGTGATTAGTTTTGTTTTGTATCATGCTGCATTCATTGTGAAGTGCTACTGTGACTTTAAATCCACAGAATCTTTATTTTTGATAAGGCCCTTTATCAAATTTATGGATTGAAGATTGCATTTTTGATTGTGAATTAGATGGTGATCACTAAAATTATAAGATTTGTTTATGGTTCTCAGTGAATTAAGGCAAGTAGATCGTACCATCTCAATTAGCATTAGGGGATCTACAGCTGAAAAAGGCTGGTGACCACTGCTGTAAAGCTTAAGAAAGCTGACTGCCTGGGCTGTGCTTTTAGCTTCCTGCAAAGCATTCTGGGATCTACCCTCTGCTGTAGCTTTTCTGTCATCATGTGAATGTCACCTGACAATTTTTTTTGTAATAGCATGTATAAATTGTTGTTCTTTTAAATAGACAGTTAACAGGAAGTAAATAGTGAAGATGAGTGGAGGTGACAGCGTGTCGTTTCTTGACATGAAAGTGTCTTTTGTGGCTTTTTGTGGGTCTGAGGATGATGTTTCTTTTATCATGCAGCTTAGCCAACAGTTGAAACTTTGCTTAAATGTCAACAGTCATCGACAAAACATCCCGAGTTCCCTTTAGGATTGATAAACATGTGAGTCAGTGATGTCCGTGTGAACATGGAGCAGCTCAGCTGAGCGTCTTACCGAGCAGCCACATCTGTTGCTATCAAGATTCTGTAGACGCTGGCCTTGAACTTGGCCAGATTTGTAAAGCGTTGTTTCTGGAAAAGAAAGAGCTGTGATCATTCTACAGGCCCATTCATGAACTTTTAATCCACTTTAATCCAAACATTTCTATACTGTACAAAGAGCTTTGTGCTTCTTTATCATCAAAGCCTTTAGACCAGCTGAAAAATGGCAAGAATTTGCATTTTTAGTTCAGTTTAACTGTTGTTTGTAATAAATTGCTTACTCAATTTTCAACTGGTCTTTTTGACCAGACCAGATTTTGATCCGGAGTGTGTGTGTCGTCGTGTTACATCAGACAAGCATGATGAAGAATGATAAGGACGTCAGGCAAATTTATCTGTTTAGCTCAGTGGATTTTTTTTCATGAGGCACACGTCAATTAATCACTTACTCAAATCCTTACATGGACTCTTTTGCCCAGTCATTCACTCATTCATTCATTTTCTACACATTCAGAAGATGCTCCTGAGGAAGAGCGCAGTTGGCAGTCGAAACATGTCACAGTAAAGGAACACCTTCAATATTCGTTGTCTGATAAAAAGAGAACTGAATAAGAACTCTAAATACAGAGTGATTCGTTGCTGTCTTCAGTGTCAGCCCTCTTGCTTTTACAAAAACATCATCACGTCGGCTGTTACAGGTGGTTGATTTTAGTCGTGTTGTCTGTCCTGCTTGACTGGCAAGTCAGCATGATTTAATGGCACTGTGTTTGCCTAATCTGACGAAGTGACCATCGCAACAACTAAAAAAAAAGTGTGGCTTGAAATTAGCATTAGTCACTCATGTTTAGCTCCTCTCTTTCCATCGACATGGGGCTCTATTGACATATAATACAAGCTTTTAACCTTATCAGCAGGTGGATCCATTTCTACTATTAACTTTCAATTTATTCATTCAATAAAATTAAGTTAAGACACGTAGTGTGAAACCAAGACAGTCAACCTTTCCAGAGCCTAAAAGCAGATGGACGTGTTTCTTGCCCAACAGAGGAGCCTTCCCTGAGTGTATGAAGTCATGATAAAGCTACAAACCTTACTATGACGCAACTGCTGTTAAAAACACACAGTTTGAATTGAGGGTCTTATTGACCTCCACACTCTGAAGACAGACCTTTCACGTAGCTCAAGCAACAGAATTCTAGGATTTAAGTAGATTTCCTTTCATAACGTAAAGAGTCCCACCTGTTTCATCATGGAGTGAAGGGAGATGGTCGGGAAGTTAAATTCACGCAGCATCATGGTGAGGATCTGACAGTTCCTGAGAACAGATTAGAACATGATATTACAGATAAATGATGCATCGATCTGATATTTTACTGACCCCTGGACGAGTTTCTTACTTGCATGTGTTGGTGAAGATGATGATGGACCAGTCGTTGTGCTGATCTGTAAATGTCTGGATCAGGTGGACCAGGTAGGCATCCTTCACCTTCTCTGGAGTGAGGATAAACCTCTGGTCCAGTTCCTCCACCGTTCTGGTCCTGAGGCAAAAAGTTGTTGAGTTAAGGCACCGGGAGAGAAATAAGGCTCATAGCTGAGGTGTTAAAATCATCCTGCCTCTGATGCATCATGATGTAGACGTAGATGATTCTTAATCCATTCAGAGAGCTCTCATTATTGATTGAAGCGTATCATGTTGCTTGTACATTATTTTATAAAATTAAGAGTATTAACACTTGAGTATTTCCTTTTTATTGAAAGGTTTGATGTTATAAAAGTACTTGTTGTAAACAAAAATAAAGTAGAGATTGGCTGAACCAATAAAATGTATTTATTTTGAAAAACATTTTGTTAAAATTACTTTAAAAACTTTTCCTAAATATTAAAAGAACTTTGTATTTTATTTGTATTCAGTGCTAAAATAGGAGCCAAATGCTGTGATGTAAGAAGTCAAGGATTCTACTCATTATGCTGCACAGTGTTAAAACATCATTGATCAATACAGGATGCTTTTCTTCATCAAGCTTTCATGTACAGTTAGCTTCAGTGTCATCTGTTTGGGAAGCTCTGACCTGAAAGTAGGAGAATAATTAAATCTTTTTCCAGGGCTTAAGACATTATCCTGAGCATTTAGCTTCTTCTCTTTTCCATGTGCTTGGAAAATCAGTCGACTTTTTTCTAGAGTGAGTAGAGCCTGACTACAGACTTTTGTTATAGCAAAACTAGAAACTGTCATCTTTCATTTTTCCTCCACACTGACTGAACACAGCTACTGGTTTACTCACTCTGACTTGCTCTCCCAGAAGTGAGGTTTGTTCATGGCGATGCTTTTTAGCTCCTGCAGCGTGTCAGTGAGCGTGGCGCTGAAAAGAAGGGTCTGCCGTTTGGCTGGTAGGATCCCGAGTATTGTCTCCAGGTCTTTGGTGAAGTCAGTGCAGCCCTGCTCCAGCAGCCGGTCGGCCTCGTCCAGAATCTGAGACACAAGAAAAATGACAAGCTTATGTGGTCTGGTTCTAGAAAAACAAGATATTAATCATTGTGGTTTAAGATTATAAGAACCTGCAAGAACATCTGTTTCATAAACTTCCAAGCGTTTCACATCCCTCCAGTGGTCTTAGTGTCTTCTTTCATGAAAACCAGTGAGTGATGAAGTCCAAATGGCGACTATATAATTGGTTCTTTTAAACTCTGGATAATAATCAAAGTAAATGTAATGAAGCCTCATTTTCAGCAAATATAAAAGGTTTTTAAGAACACTGACTGTGCTTTTTATTCCCATTATGTAAAGTTCATGTTCAACTGGCTAAAAATGATCTTTATTTTTTCTACAAGTGACTACAAATATCATTATATTTCATTCAGCAAATGTATTTAGTCTTTAAAGCTTCCGAAACACTGGGTGCATCCTAACCACAGGGCCATCTATGCCCCAAAACCCTTTTTCTGTCACCTTATTTGTAATGCTGTATTTTAGCACAAGAGTTTGGCAGTACTTTATTTTCTGAAAATTCCAGGATTCAAACAATTCGAGGACTTTTGAAAATTTTGATATGGGCTCCTGAAGATATTAAAATGTTCATCCAGACTCTTACTGTAAATCAGGGACAGTATATGGAGAGAACTGAAATGTATTTCTGCCTCTTCTGTTTCACTGTGCACGTTTGTTTTTTTTAGTTCCTCGCTAATACTGACTCTAACCACTGCCTGTAGAAAATGCTGAGCCAAGTAGAAATTCATTCAGCTATTTGGTTCTTGAGGGCTCCTGAAGCCAGTTCATGTTGGACGTCATACTGACAACATCTTAAATCAAACTGGGACACAGACAGAGGTGGAGCTAAGCCTCCTGAAAAAACAGCGACACATTCTGGCTTAGTCATACTAGCCATGCCTCCAATTATGAATATCATACACTTCTTGAAACTACAATGTAAAATAATTTTCTTTTCTTGTGAAACAATAAAAGATTTAAGAATGCCCACAAACCAAGCTGATAATTCATTTAGTAAAAAATAGGCATTTTTATGCAGCCGGCCTCATTTAATTTGAGGAACTGTGTTGTTTTGGGTTTTTTTTAATTGTGGGGTACTTGCCTCATTATTCAACACTGGAGGTTTCCACTCAGTGTTGACAAAACCAAGCAGGCCTCAAGCTGAATCTTGGTCTTAAGTCTTTGTTTTTGCCTCCCCCCTTAACTCACCAGGAACTTGATCCTGCTCATGCTGAAGGTGTTGGAGCTGCGGATGTGATCAGCCAATCGTCCTGGTGTAGCTACGACCACATGTGGCTGGTTGGAGAGCTCCAGGGCCTGAGTCACCATGTCTGCAGGACACAACAGTTTTATCATCTCATTCAGAATGAAACAGTCTCTTTAACAGCAGTTTGAAGGAGTGTTACCCATTCCACCGACGATGATGCAGTCTCTCACACCCAGAGGTTTCCCCAGGACTCTGAACTGCTCTGCGATCTGATAGGCCAGCTCCCTGTATGACATCACAGTAACAATTACGTCAGGCTTAAAAATGAGGTCCTTACAACTTTTCTGGTACCTAACACTTTTGTTCTTCTTAGTCTACAGATCAATAACACGCTTAACAGATTAGATAAAAAGACTTAAGGACAAAATATTAAAAAATAAATCAGCAGCCCCACCGAGCCACATAATCAAAGCTTGAACTCCAGAAGTCTTAGGAATAATGACACCTTCAAACCAGCAATTTGCAAAAAGAAAAGCCATTTAAAAACAGAAGTGGCACACAGCTGGTGCTAACAGCTGTGAAATTATACATTCCCTTTAATGCTTAATTTAGAAATGAATAACATTTTTACAAGAGAGTCACATCAATTTCATTCTCATTATGTCAGGGCCAAATTGTTCAAACTTACAGGGTAAACTCAGTCTAACAATTACAATAACCTGTACTTTTCTGAGTGGTGGGGGTGTAATTTAAAGTTTTCTTTAATTATGAAACATGATTTCAACATACAGAGCAAACAAGTCAAGTTAAAATAAAAAACAAAGCCTGAGAAGAATCTGTATATTGAAGACATCTAGAGCAGATCAACATTTAGAAGACAAATATTAAGCAGTTGCAGCTAATTTACCTGCTCCCTACTGTGTGTCAACAAAATCAGTTGGAAGTGAAAGGTCACGGGGGTTTGAAAGTACAGAGTGATGAAGGCTTTTGACTCAGCAGCCAATGAGGCTTTTATCTCCCTGGAGTACTTTTCTGTACATTTAGTTGAATTTACTTGTAATCTTCCTCTACAAATCTGATCATTTCATCATATCAGGAAATAAATACGTGATAAAACTATCTGAACCTCAAGCCCGTAGAGCACCTATATTTCTAAAGGCTCCCTCATAAAGGGATATGAAAGTTGATATTAGCAGATAATCCCCATCCTATTTCACTGGCAGCCACTGTTAACAATGTCATGACTTTAGTAATGAGCTTTTTTTTCTTGTCAAACTTGCAGCAGCATTTTATGGAGGATGGTGAACCACAGTAAGTGTGTGACAAATGTCCAGACAGGAGAAGATTAATTCATGATCCACCCTCTGCAAGTCATTGAAAGACAACAGGATGTTAAAAATGTCTCAACACTTTGCTCTTAGAGTGAGGAGGGTCCACATGTGGACTAAAGGCTGCCCACTGCCTGCCTCTAGTTTAATTAGATCTGAGCGTAGCAGGTCCTTCACAAAGACACGTCACAGACCTGGTAGGAGTGAGCACTAGGCAGAAGATGCCGTACGGGTCCTCTGACAGTTTCTGCAGCACTGGCAGCACAAACGCTGCCGTCTTCCCGCTTCCAGTCTTAGCACAGCCCATACAGTCTCGACCTGGGAGAGAACACAAAGTTATCATTAAATGTTTTATCTGATTTGATCACTTCACATGATTTCATACTGAGTACTATATTCATGCTTAAACCCAGTGGTCACCAACATGGTGTCCACAAACACAGGAAGCCTGAAGTGAAGTTATCTTTTCTTCTTCTATTATAGAAGTGTGAGCTTCTTGGTGGTGAGAAGAAAAAAGGCCTTTGTGGGCATTTTGTGAGCAATTTAACCCCCCACGTCCAAACAGCCCCCACAGTGGAGAGCTTTAAGAGTTGTCTTTATGTTATTTTCTGGCTTTTTTTTTAAACTTTGCATGAGTTTTGTGGTCCTCTATCGCTTTTATTTATTTATTTAACTATGTATAACTACATCTTTTGTATATTTTACTATGTTTATCTGCTTGATTTTATTATTTATTCATAGCTTTGTTTTACATTTATGGACTTATTTGATTATTCATTGCTTATTGTTATATAGAAATGTTTGTTTTACTGTTTTTATGATTCTATGTAGAGCACGTTGGAGATGTAGTTTTTAAATTACATATGAAGTAGACTGGATTGATTCTGAAACTTCAGTAGTGCTAAGTACTGGATCTGGATTTATCTCTACTCTCATGATTTGAGAAAGGAAGCTGAAAAGGCCTCCACTGGTTTAGCATGTTATATGACTTATTAATAACCCCAGTAATAATTATCACGAGGAATCTTAAAATGTAGAAAGTGATCATACAGTGTCATACACAGTTTATAAAATGCATTATATTAATTCCTGTAAGGTAAACAATAAATACATACAGAAGTCAGAACCATTAAATCAAACATGTAGCCTTCCATAATTATAATAATTAATAACAATAATAACAGTAACTCTCCTAAGAGGACGAGGCTCTGTCAGCTGTGAGCTTATCAGTATTTGGTGAACAAATATCTGAAGTTACATGTAAACACACTGTAGTCTGACTTTGAAGGTCTCTGCACAGTTAATTTATTCATGAAAACATGTTTATTTAGCACAGAGCTGTGTCTGACCCACAGGAATAACAGATCATCATCTACATATGTCACTGTTCAATCAGAAGTGCAGCTTTCTTACCTTCGATGATGGCTGGCAGACAGTTTTGCTGAACAGGAGTGGGTTTGTTGATGCCCAGCTGTTTGCACTGTTTAACGAGCCAGTCCGACAGTCCCAGAGACGAGAAGTCCGCCATTTTAACGCCCCCTCGTCCTTTGAGGACAGATATGTACGTCCGTGAGAAATAATTAAAGAAACAATAACACTAATCTCTGTTTAGTGTCGGGTAAAGCATCCTCGTGTCTGGTCAACAGTCGCAAAGTGATTACGTAATCATTGGGCGTCTTCTTCTACTTTAATTTGAAGCAGACTGGAGATGACGTTTGCTATTGAGCGCCCCCTGCGGGTCAAACGTCGGAGCGTCAGGCGAAGGACAGGATTGTTTTTACTGTGATAAATCAATATCCTTTCATAACAAGGTTTTTTTTTTTAAATGTATTTTTTGGGCATTTTGTGCCTTTATTGATAGGAGAGAGACAGTGGATAGGCTTGTGAAGGAGGGTGAGAGAGTAGGGAAGACACTCTGCAAACTGGTCACAGGTGGGATTCAAACCTGGACCGGCAGAAGCAGGTCCATGGGGTGCCTGGTTGCTAACCACTCCGCCAAACCAGCACCCCCATAACAAGTTTTAACACAATGATACTGCATCAAAAAATGGTTTTTATTAAGTAGCCTATATAATATGGGCTCGAGGTTAAGTGATACAACTGTTTTATAAGCAGATGTGATTCTTTACAATAAACTAAAGAGCTGTAAGTGGTGATTACATGATTTCATTAAACATCAACAACAACAAAAGCAGAGTCTTGCATAAAGTCCCATGACTTGTAATCTACTACAAGACAGAAAAATTCAATTTTAAGTAATTATTATTATTACAATTTTAAATTTGTGCCTAAAGTATTTTACCATTAATGTAATCTTTTTTTAATGTTAACAGTTATTTTCTAAGTATACTGATGTGATTTCATAAGAATATTTGGGTATATTCATGTGTATGTGTATGTATACATATATAAATACATTAACACACTCCATACACTGTAAGCATAGAAGGAGTAATCTTAGTTTAATATTTTTTTAAACTTTAAAAACCTTAAACACCGGATTAAAATTTGACCGTCAGTTCAGTTACTTTAATTTACTTAACTAAGAGTGAACCGTACATGTTCAGGTACATCACCACACATCAAAAGTTAATAAACCAGATTATAGGCACTGGCTAATTTCCATATATGTTCCTTTAGGAGAAAGAGCTAAAAATGCTGTTATCAAATTACAGACAAAAGAAGAGCAATGTTAACATAACATAAGTGAAATATAACCTACATATTATTGCCCATTTTCTAAGTCTATTGCATCAGGTACTCTGGTGTAATTTCATCATATTTCTCTGCTGTATCCATCATTGTCACAGCTAAACAGACACTGATGTACCTCCTCTGTTTTGCGTGGGTGTCTTACCCTCTGAGCTGTCATGGAGACACATGAAGTAGGTACTAAATTAAAGATCAGATACTTAAAAATGAACTAAAGTATTCACTTTGTTACCTTCCATCACTGTCCATGCATTATCTATACTGTTTATACCCTCCGAGGCCTACCCCAGCTAAAACTGGGAAGGAGCCAGGGTACCTTGAGCTGATTTCTAACCAGTCACAGGGCCGACATAAAGAGACAAACTTCCATTAATACACACACACACACCTGAGGACATCTGAGAGTTCTGGTCTGTGAGGGGAAACTGGAGTAGGGAAACCCACACATGCACTGGGGGACATGCAACCTCCACACAGAAAGACCCCGTCTGAGCAGTGTGTAAAATAAAACTGGAAAATCAGACCTCTGATCATAAAGATGAACAAATAAAACAATCATATTTGATCGTGTCCTGGGTTCACTTCACTGAGTCTGCTGCTGTGGCCTTTTAATCAGCCCCTTTTTATATGAGTATGAAAATGTCAGTGATCTTTACTCAGTAATTATCAAAAGGGGCTAATGTGAGCAGTGGAGGGTTTTCAGCCTGCTCTAAAAGAATTCCAACCCTACCGTAATCACTCTTTATTAGCTCTGTGTGCCTCTGCAAACTCTCCTCTCGCTGTGCAGAGATAATCAGGTCTGAAGTTGCTTTTTGCTTTTATTAGGCTGATTCTGAAGTGCTGCTCTGACATTAACAAGATGTGAGGTCAGCAGATTTATGAAACACCAGAGGGAGAAAAAAAAATCATGCAAACAGACAAAATTAACAAAACAATAACAGTGTACGGGCTTCTTTTGCTCTTTGGCTTCAGCAGGAGGGATTATAGGTCACACATTTCAGTTTTGTTCATCAAGTTTTCACTGGCCCCAGATGTTCCTAGCCCACATCTTTGTAGTTTTTTACCTAAAAGTCCCCTTAGATGTAGGACACTGGCACAAATGGTTGCCGCTGTTCTCCGGTATTTTTGTTGTTTTTAAATTGTACAGCATCCTTGGGTGTCATGAAAGGGGCTTTAAAAATGAAATGTATTATCAATAATATCATAATCTGAATCTGATCGTGCCCATGTCAAGTGTTGTGCTTTAATGTTTACTATGGCCAGTCACTTTTACTGAGTGATTTGTACTTTTTAAGTAGCTTTTCAAGTCAACACTTTTCCTTTGCATGTGTATGTCTTTTGGGGGATGTTGTAGTTAGTTACTTTTACCTTTGTATCTATGTAGATAGATAATAAAGTTTAAAAGAGAAAAGCTAAACGACTCTGTAAAGTTCTCAGGTTCTGATACCGTGTACTCTGAAACTATACTTGACACAATACTTTGTTTGGTGCAGTTTACTCATGTTGTGTTCAGGACGTAACTGTCAAGACATATTGATGCCTTGTTTGTCCATCTTGTACTTCTCACTCCAGCAGTGAATATCGGGTGAGGAGAGGACACAGTGAGTCTGATTCGGCCAGACAGGGGAGAAATCTTCCAAAAGCAGTCCCATCTGTGAGAGCACAGCAGGCTGCCAGAGGTGATTAATGATATGTGTGTAAAAGCCAGAGGCCTGCAGGTTCAAGCCCATCTTGTCCACTCTGTCCAGCTGTGCAGCAAACTGCCTCAGCTCGGGCTGAGGAGTGTCTGTCTTTGAAAGAGTGCAGAGTTTGTTTGCATGTGAGGCAGAGATCTGATGCTCCTTTGTATCTATGTAGATAGATAATAAAGTTTAAAAAGAAAAAAGCTAAACGACTCTGTAAAGTTCTCAGGTTCTGATACCGTGTACTCTGAAACTATACTTGACACAATACTTTGTTTGGTGCAGTTTACTCATGTTGTGTTCAGGGCGGATTTAACTGTCAAGACATATTGATGCCTTGTGGTGTGTGCAAAGATTTTCTTAGACTGTATCACTGTGAACAATAACATAACATAATTAATCAGATAGGTGAAGATAGGATTAACAACAACCATCAACACTTTTATAACAGAGAAATGTCAGTTCTTTTAAAGGTCCAAAGCCCTGCAAACTCAGTTTTTCTTTATTTTAAAACTTCAACTCCAAGCTCATATGTTTGGCAGAGGCCATCAATAAATTCTGGGATATTTAATGTTTTAAAAAATAGAACAAATAACATCATTGTTTCATTCTGGTAACATTTCAGGGAACAGAAAAAAACTACAAACAAACCTAAAGCAGATCATTTCTTGGTGTGGGATTTAATTGTTAAAAAGCTAACAGTTGATTATGTGATGACATAAAAATGCACAAATATGTGGTAGAAAAACAATAATTAAAGCTGCAAGCAGCGTTGGACGGGTCCTCGCTGTCTCGCGGGTCCCTCATGCCCGTTGACCTCCATTTTGAGGGTTTCATCAACTCAGTGGTCATGGGTGTCAGTCTGAGATTTGTGGGTCTTGATGAGACGAACATTTTGATGTTAGTTTCTTCTCTCTACTACATTCCTAGTGGAAGTTACAGTCATTTTAGTATACGTATACGTCAGGGATGACTGCGCGAAACTTGTGGGTCTTGATGAGACGAACATTTTGACGTTGGTTTCATCTCTTTACTACATTCTTAGGGGAAGTTACAGCCATTTAAGTGTTATTTGTCAATAGGGGGCGCTAGAGAGCACATTTTGTCATGTTTGGGGTTATTTTTTTCATTATATCAAATTTTTTGGCATACCAGAGGTGTGTGCCCGTTTTGGTGAGTTTTCGAGCATGTTTAGGGGGTCAAATTAAGGTTTTATTACCCGTAGGAATAATAATAATAATAATAAGAAGAAGAAGAAGAAAAAAGAACAATGTTCGAAGGGCAAGCCGAAGAACGGAACCTCTAGAGAAGAGGTCCTTCCCTTTGGGCGAGGACCCTAATAATGAATGGTAGATATTTGTGTCAATGAAATAGCAAAAATGGCTTAAAATACATGTTACTGAGTTTACAAACACACATTTTTTTGAAGAAAAACAGATCATACACACACACACACACACACACACACACACACACATATATATATATATATATATATATATATATATATATATATATATATACATATATATATATATATATATGGTGAAGTATTTTAAATAATAATGATGGTAATAATAATAATAGCTTTCAGCTTTTTAAACCTTTAAATCCCACAAAGACAGTATCAGTTCAGTTGGCTTGTTTGCAGTTTTCCTGTATCGTAGAACTTTGACAGAAACAAATAATAATGTGTTATTTTTTAAGACATGAAATATTCTTGAGTTTATTCACCTCTACCAAACAGTTGAGCCAGGAATTTGAAGGAGCTTGGGGAGTAGAAGAACAGGACACCTTAAACTAAACTCTCAGTTCACAGAGGAATGTGTTTTGCCTCTTTAGAGAAAATGCCCTGTAAAATGCTTCATGTTTTACTTGCTGAAGTTTTTAATGTAACAACTGCTGTATACAGCCGCCACCTACATGTGTGCTCAATGCGTGTCAAGTGACGCCATGACTGCTTTGAAAGTCCATTACACAGCATGTTACTACCACCTTCATCCTCCAATCAAAAATCATTTGGGCAGCTAATGAGCACAGAGCTCATTATCATAGCCTCTTGTAGCCTCCCTGCCCAACAAGTTAGATCCAAGAGTTTCCAAAGGGGAGGGAAGAAGAGCTGCACCTGATCCTCTGCAGCAGCCACATTTTTTTTAGTTTTGAATCACCTTACATTAAATCAACATAGTCATGATGTAAATGGGCAAAGACAATAGGAAACTTACCTTGCAGTGCAGATAGATCCGTCTGATTCAGTGTCTGTAACCATACAGATCAATCTTGCCACACTCCAGTCCAGTGCCCGCCCACTACATTATCTAATTGCCTGTAATGTATATGATTAATATCATCAAATCACCAGCCAGGTATGTTTTAAAAAGATTCTGCCCATTCCCACACTTTCTACAGGCTCTTTCCTAAATAAGCTTGTGAAATTCATTGAGGTTAAAAGGCTGTGGGACTTTAACAAATATTTCATGTTTCAACTGTTTCAACTCAACAATCTTAATTATAGCACTCCAGCCTGCAGTGGTTAATATACAACTACTATACCCCCTTTTTGAGACATTTATACCATTTTACATGTCACATTAATTTAAAATGAATTGATTTATACAGGGGGTGAACAGGAAATTAGCTTTTAAAACAGTCTAAATTCAACATCATGATGAGAAAAGACAGGGCCAGGATTCCAGACATAATTCTTCCATTATAACAAAAAGCACTTTTCAACACAAACACTCAAAAAAATCTCATGTAGACTTCCATTTGTGTCACTTTTATTGTGTCCCTGTGTGTTAAAGATTTAGTTTGATACTCTGTATACATTTTCAAAGTTTGTTCCGTCATATCTTTGCTTTGCTTTACTTCAGTGTTCCCAACATAATGTGACTTCCAGCTGGATGAACACAACCATTCGATGACATAATTGTGGTTATGAAAAACTACCTTATGAATTTTAGATCAGTGCACAATATCCCTTCAGGGTTTCCATGTTACTGTGGTGAAGTGAATCTGTGAGTTTTGTGGTATCTTTATATAATCAGATTTCCATTCTTACAGATATATTTTTTCTGTTCCATTTACTCAGTAAGGAAGATACAGATCCAGAATCTCTCCCTGTATTACTTTTTGTTGTTATGTATAGCTGTCAACAAAAATGTCATTATATTTGAAAAAAGAGGGTGATGAGTTATCTATCCAATTCTTTTCTTATCACATTAAAGAATTATAGATTTTGAATATTTTATAGAAAATATATTTTACATTTTATAGAAATTGAAGGGGCAGCAATATCTGAGAGCAGGGGTGTAATTATAAACCATGCAGGCAGGACAGTGTGTACTGTGTCAGAGGTCATAATGTAAACATATCCCAGTATACAGGGATTGACTGACAGGATAGTATGCTATACAGTAATATTAGACCTTATTTAGGGTACTGACACTCTTTACTATGGATGATACTATCTGCTCAACATACCCTCAAACATGCCAACCTGTCTCAGTCATGATAAAACACAGAACATGCTCTACAGCTGCTCTAACTCTGGATAAAGATTATAGCCTGACTTTAGGGCTAATGAAACTACACACTTTTTTGTGTCTGCAGGCAACAGTGAAGCATGGTGGAGGTTCCCTTAAAATGTGAGGGATACTGGAGCTTGGTTGGGGTTGTGGGACGGCTCACAGCGGACTTCCCTTATTTCCAAAGACTAAACTTGAAAGGTAAGCATTCTCCCGCGGAGTATGTTCCCTTGCTCGGCTACACGCACCGAGTCTGTGCACGCCGGGAAAATACACGCTCAGTAGGTGGGCAGAATGGCGACGGGATTTGATTGGTTTAAAAACAGGTGTCCCGGCATGATTATTGGTTGGGGTTTTCCCTGTTTTACTCCTGCTGTGGATAGCGGATATTTTTCGCTCTGTTTTAAGAACACATTATGAGTTGATTACCATTGGGTCATAAAGACCATTTTAACCAGTATTACAAAAAGTGTATCTAAATCAAATCGCCAACCCCAGCTTTAAAGTTTGTAGTTGAATTTCTACAAATGAAGTTGGAGACTTGGCTGGGATTAATGGTGTCTTTTAACCTTAGAAATACAAGCAGATACTTCTCCATCATGCAGTAGGCTACCATCATGAAGGGGTCTGTTTGCTGACCCAACACATATCCCCAGTGTCATTGAGAACTGAATTCAGCGCAGTGATGATTTGGTTTCCACAGAGCACTGATCACAACACCATCGAGTCTGTTTTGTTGACATGAGGGATTTCAGCCTGGCTGCATCCACAGAAAGTCTGAGCCTAGTTCCTCAAGAGGTTTGGAACAACCTCCCTGCAGAGTTCCTTCAGAGGGTATGTGCAAGTGTACCTTGAGGAATTGGTGATGCACTGAAGGCAAAGGGTGGTCACACCTATTCTTGATTTGATCAAGATTAATCAGCTGTTCACTCTCTTTGCATTTGTTTAATGAATAATATCAACTATTAATGCTTGTATTTGTGAAAGCTTTCTTATTTGAAGTGTTGTGTGCACATAGACTACAGGGAATTAGTGAATAAATAGTGCATGCTTGGACTTAAATGGGCATAAAAGCCCCCTCTCTACACAGCCCCAGTCCATTATATCATCTGATAAGATTATTATATGGCTCCATATAAACAGCTTTACCACAGCTATTATCTGATGTGATGGAGGATCAAGTGCAGCATTGAACATTTGAGTATTTGCTGAAGCCTCTTTTTTTTTCAAATATCCATTTAGCTTCTGCTCTTTAATGTCAGCAGCTTCAAGCTTTTATTACGCTGCACTTCATGAAATACGCTTTTAGGGCAGCTTGTGGGCCATTTCCACTTATCAAATTCCACATTCTGACATTTGAGTGCAAAGCAGGATGGGGATGATTTCGAGGAGGAGGGGCGGTGGGGTTGGTGGTTATCATCACAGCCAACAGATGGCGCAAACGAGGCCCCTCGGTCCCGCTGAGAGAGTTGAATGAGGTCCCAGTGTGATCTGGCACGGAGGCGGCAGAAGAGCGCAGCACAAGTCCTGCAGGAGGATTTAACCCAAAGAAGTCTGCTCCCTGACTTTCACCAACAGTCCCCGCTGTGCCCGGCAACAGAGCTGAGGAAAAACTTCGTAAGTTGCGTAATTACGCACGGGGACGACGGATCTGCGCGTTCGCTCGCGGTGGAAACCCGCGGACAAAGGAAGGCAGGAGGCAGACTGGAGTACAACTGACTTGAGAGGAGAGGAGTGCTGTCGGAGGGGAAAGGGGTGGAATCTGAAGTAGGAAGTGATTGGTGTGGGATTTTTTTTTGTTTTTGCGAAATGTGACTTGAAACGTTTTGGATTTCAGAGAAGAAAGGAGTGAGTTTGGAGCGAATAAAAGGATCAAAAGTGGAGTAGTGTGTGGGAACAGTCTGCAAATCGGCATCCAGATCCTCGGAGCATGGGGTAAGTTAGACATCTAAGTCTGAAATGTGCAACTCACTCTTGCGCTGACTGTAGATGCTACATTAAAAAGTGTGCTTTGTCATGACCAATAGCGGATTTACCATCAGGCGTCAGGCAAAGGTGGGATATTTACCGGGGATCTTGTGATCCATAGGGCCTCGAGATGTTGCGCATCAGATATGAGGTTTAATTAGGATTTATTAGAATTAATTCCAGAGGTTACAGTTGGGGATGCACTGCAAGATAAGTTTGAGCGAGTGATTGAAACTTCTTACCCTTTTCACCAACTCAGTTTAGACTGTGTCACGATGATCTTATGATTTAATTATCTAAATTGCTTTAATTTAATAACACCATTTTATTTGTGGAAAATCCTACAGTGCTCTCTCTCTCTCTCGCTCTCTCTCTCTGTTTTGGTTAATAACATTGCAGGCACACTGCTGCGCATTCTCGACATTGATCAAACAGGCTACAGTATGTTGGCAACACTTGAAAAATTGGGTAGATGAGTGTTTCTTATGCTCCCTGCCAGTTCAACATACCTCCCAAATGTTGTCAGTGCCATTTCCTTACAGTGTGAAACAAAGTCATTAACAGATCCTTCCAGCCATCAGTTTTTTTTAATGCTTATTCCTCTCTGGATGGATGGATGCTCGAGCTTTTCCCACCTGACACTGGACAAGAGGAGGGGTCCATCCTGAGCCAGTCAGGCTGATCGCAGGGCCACATAGAGACAGACTACTATTCACACACACAAGCACACACCTGAAGGCAATCTGGGGTCACCAGTTAACTGAATGAGTATATCAGTGGGAGGAAGCTGGAATGCCTGTAGAGAACCCACACATGCACGGTTAGACTGTGCAAACCCCACACAGAAAGGCCCTGACTGCCATGGGGTTTGAAACAGCAACTTCCCAGCTGCTCACTGTGTCTGAAGTCCACTGATTTGTGGGGGAACTAGCCTAGAGCCCATCCCGCCTGACACAGAGTAAAGGTGCCTACACACTAAAAGTGACTTGAGCATCCTCGGCGATCACTCTCCATGCAAAGTCAATGTACAGCCGCGATGGGCCGCGGTTAACCCTCCCGCGATGCGACTGCTGTGTTCAAGGCGATCACTTCGCTTGTCGCACATTGCCAAAGTTAAAAAAGAGATTATCTTCTCAGGTGATGTCGTGTGTGGTTGTACGCAACAGCCAATCAGCTGTGTGTGCATGTGTGACGGTACCCATGACAGACGGTTTTTCTTCTGGTCTACAGAGGAACGATTTATGATCGTGTGGGAAACATTGGTCAATGAGTACATTAGTTCCACAAAGATAGACCATAGAGAACTCACAGAGGATGCTGTTGCAGGGCATCAGCTTCAGTGTTTTGTATTTGATAAGTGAGTGAGAAGGATATAGTTGGAATAATGTCCACTTGTACATCCTATTATATGATGTATGATATGAACGCGGTGAAGCTCGAGCTGATGTGACGTCACCGAGCCACTGCGATGGGCGTCGGTGACCAAAATGAGATATTTATGGTCATGCAATGCGACTTCAGTGGGCAACGCGATTTTGATCGCAGAGTCGCATTTGGTGTGAACGCAGCTTAAGAGGCAGGGTGTGCCCTGACGTGGTTAACAGCCAATCACAGGGCTTATTTAGAGACGGACAACCATTCACACATGAACTGTGTTTTTAGTTAGTAGTCTGGCTTGGTTCAGTACAGTTCAGCAGCTTGGAGCAGTAAACCGTGATCATGTGTGTGTTTTTACCAACAGCTGTACCTTCACTTGGAAGCGGAGATGTCACCCACATGTCCAAGAATTGTCAACATATTTGTGCAATTTAGGCAGTTCCTCTTTCACCCTTTTAAAAATAGATTGTTAAATGTTACCTGACTCATTTAAAATAGGTTTATCCTTAGCCTAGAATTTCCACTGAAAGAATATTTTGAAGTCTCTTACCAAAGAGTCACTCAGATAGTGGATTTTAGCATGCCTATAAACTCCTCTGTTTCAGCCCTGCTCAGAAAAGGCTAATGTAGGACCCTTATCCACAGTCATTGTTTTCTCTCCTCTGGGATGGCTCTCAAGTTCAGGTTCAGAGCCCTTCTTCCCAGTGTCTGTGCTGCCATGTAGTAAAAGTTGACTTCCTCAGATTTATCTGTAAGGTCTTTAGGACTCTCATCTTTGTCACAGTTTAATCCACGGAAATGTCACTCATAAAATATGAAAAATCAAGACTCTTCGCCCCTAGTGCACATCCTCATGAGCTGTGTCTGACCACATCCACCATGAGAAGTGAATGAGTCTTCATCTCTGGAGTGCTGCACTCTAATGTTTACTGTGGCATGCACAAACATGCCTGGATGTGTCTATAAAACTGAAGCTGCACATATGGTTCTTAATAGTAAATGGACTTGAGCTTATAGAGCTTTTTTCTAGTCTCTTTGACTCAGAGCAGCTTTACATCGCAGGCCACATCTATCCATTCACATCCATTCACTCTCACATTCACTCACTAATGGTTGGAGCTTCGATGTCAGTTGTCCAACAGTATAAGCGAACACTTTCACGCTCTTTACATGCCACTGACGCTTCCTGTTATCTTGCAATCTCACAATAACATGAAGTTGTAGTTCTCATGTGACTTTATGATGTAGTTTTTCAGGCTAATCAGGGCTGAGCTCCGCTGCACGGCACTTTAAATGTGCTTCCAGTGGGTGTTGTGTGCTGTTCTTTGGAGTAAAGCTGCAGCGCAGATGGACTATGTGGACATTTAGGGTAGGAAAGCTAAGGATGGAGAAGAGGGATTTATCACATGTTCAGTGGGGGTGTTCAGGTCATGTGCACAATTTTGACAGATATATTTTTTTTTTGCCTAATGTGTGACCTTTAAGTTTCAGTACTTTTAAAGTCGTTCAAAATGCCTTTGTATCATGCAGATTATAATGATATGGATAACTTACTTTGGTAAAACTGATTCGTCCAGTCTTTAGAAGGGGCCTTGTATTGGTCATGGTTATGGTTAACAGTACCTTGTCATGACTTTGTGAAGATCTGTGTGTCTATGACCGTTCAGCCTGATTGCACAGCTCTTTGTCATTCAAATCATATTTGAACCCTTTCCCAATCTGAAAGTGTCTGATGAACTTGGGTTTGTTCAGCCAAAACTGAGCAGAAGTAAAGCTGTGCCCGGTCTCTGTAGTCCATGTGTGTGCTGAATTATTCATGCAAGGCTTCAGCTTTTTTCAAACACACCTGAACCCTCCTTGAATTACCAGAGTGGATGCTGTCAGCCCCTCTCTCCTGTCGGCCAGTGTAGTGACACTTTAATTGAGATGCCACTCAGATGACTGACTGAGAATAGTGTTAGAGCATCCTAAGTGGCCGACTGTGTGATCTTTTTCAGTGGACACAGGGGGAACATCAGTGGGGAGAGATTGTCTCACCTGGATTCATGTTTGAAAAAACAGAAATGCTCCCACTTTGGATTTGAATGATAAAGAACCATCTGAAATATGGACAAAGCTGTCAGAGTTTGCTTCCAGTCAAGACAACATGATCAGCACTCTCAGAGAGTGAGCATCCATGAAGAAAGACATCATAGAATACAGTCCCCTGAAATGCTGTTTGTCTGTGGACAGAAACACATCTAAAAGCTATGATTTTAAGATCACCTACCTATTTGTGTACATGGCCACAGAGCTTTCACAGTGACACCTCTTTATACAACACAGGCTGGGCTTTGCCCCACTCCCTGCTTACTTCTTATTTAAAGTGTGTATTTCATTTCAGATAAGCTCAGATTTGTCTTCCATTAGGTGTATTCATCTATTGCTAAACCACTGTTTGTTTTGTGTATAAAATCTATCAGCTGAGGGAGAGAAGCTGTTTGAAAGTGGCACTGCCTCTGAAGCCACTTGCCAAGAAAGGATACATCACCATAGCTTGTTCTTCTCCTTGATGATCAGTAGGGATGGAAATTTATATGATTTTATTGAAGCCAATCAGTGTTAATTTTATCGACAAACTACTTAAGTCAGTTCTTGTTAACAACGTTTTCTTTTTCACAAAAACTAGACTATAACTTAAAAAACAATTGGACATTGACAAAAACTAAAACATAGTTTTTTATATTTTCAGTTAGTAAGGAAGTTAGGAATCACAGCTACTTTGGTTTCATGGAAAGGTTGGATGAGTTAAGAGGAACATCCAATCACAACTGCCTTAGCTTCATGGTGGCGGGTGTAAAACATGACATCAGAAATTCAAGGAAACATAAAAATGCTTTACACTTTACAATTCATAGTTAAGTCAACTAAATTTACAGTAGATTTTGTCGACTCAAATGTTGTGAAAAAATAAATCTAAATCATGGCTAAACTATATTTTAGACTAAAGACTACAACTTAATTAAAAAAGTGCTGTCAAAGTTAACACTGATACCAGTGCTGTTAAAAATTTTGACTCAATTCTTTAACACATTCTTGAAAAATTCCTGGAATTTTCAACGCTTTTCAGTGTGGAAAAAAGTTGGCCTACAAATGTTTTCAGTGGCACAAATGTCAAACTCATGTTTCTCACGATATTCAGTGCTAAGCTACGTTATTTTGAAAATAAAGCCATCATTTTCAGCCCCTTGTCCTCATGAGGTTTGACTTCTCTGTTGTCTTTTCTGCTGACTGCCTCTTACGAGAGTTTGTCGTCCTTAATTTGCCGAGCATACAGAACAAGGCTGAAGGAATTGATTATCAAAAGACAAAGGATATGGAGTCTTTTAGGGAGTCATTATTTAATCTCATCTGGAATTTCTTTTTGATTCCATCCCTCTTGCATTTGATTGATATCTTCTTTTCCAGTCTTAAATGTCAAAAATTTGTGCAGTTACCAAAAGATCTGTCAAGTAAAAAGCTTAATGACATGAGTCTGTGCTTTATATACCTGAATTCTTTCATTTCTAGACATTTTTCTCTTTTAGCCAAAATGTTCCACTCTTTGTTATCTTATTTAACAAGTCACCCCCTCATGACCTCTATGACCTTATCAACAGTAGACAATCTATCTGAACACACAACCTGAAAGGAGCCATGGAAACAGTATGCAGTCACACAGACACATTAAATCTTGATCCTGGTCCAGCCTTGATTGAAAGAGACAGGTCCTGTCCCCTCTTGACAGAAGCGACTCTTGACAAACAGCCACTTGAGAACCATAAACAAAAGTGTTTCCAACACAAGTGCTCCCAGGGTGTGTGCTGCTTGTCTTACATGTGTCGTCTGATCCTAACTGTTCCTGTGTGGTCAGGATATCTAGTTCGAATTCACGTGTTTCAAAATGTCAAAGATTGTTTTAAAACAAAACTTGTGATTTTTGGCTCTGTATCAGTGCAGCCTGCTGTATGGTTGTCATGAACTCTTCAGCTCGTAAATATAAGCACAGTGTATTTTCTGTAGAGGAGTATATGACAGCACCATTTAAATGCTCAACACTGTTTACTTCAGTGTTATTCTGATATCAGTGTTTTGAACTTCTCTCTGTTACCTATGCAATGTATCACAAACATTTCAGAACACAGTAAAGGCTGTTTAGTGTGGAGATGCAAGGCAGCTAGAGCAGAAGAAGAGAGCTGAAATCTCACAGCTAATGTAACCTTCAAATGAGAAGGATGTTTGTCAGATGATTGAACGATTGTGCGTGTCAGTGTGAAATCTCTGTCTGAACGGTGCTGTGAAACCAAGCTTGGTAAACATTTTCTGATAATTTTGTGCATGTTTGTCAATCAAATGAGTCAGCAAATGATGGCCTGCAGGTTTTCTGGACTCTGTTTTCACTGTTTAACTTGGATCCTCTTTCCTCTTGTCCTGCTGCAGAGGAGTTGTCTTCGAACTGTAAAATGTTCCCGCTACATCGAGAGAGGTACAAACACACAATGTCTCTGTGTTGTGGATGTGCATGGCAGGGATGGGCAGCCTCTCAAGTTTAGTTATTGATCTCCTCTCACATGGGGAGAGATTGTCTCAAAATTATGCACAAATTTACATGTGTTTTTTGCAGATCCAAAATATAATCCACAAATACAATTTACATGTTTTTATGTGTACATTTATCATGACTTACCAATTCTGCTTGTGAGTTGCTGAAACTGCGTTTGTGGATCAACTGGCACATGAAAGAAGCACACATAAAATAAAAAAAACAAGCTCATGTAATTTATGGATGTAGAGACAGCCATGTCTACATGGATAGCCATGGATATATTGGTAGTTCTGCAAAACACATGTAAATCGTGGATGTATATTTGCCCATAATTTTGAGACAATCTCTCACCCATACTCCAAATGCAAATGAACTCATGATGACACCTATTGACATCTTTTATCTGCAGAAGCTTCTTAAGCAGCAGAATGGACACAGTTATTCATTTATTATATATTATTTTGTTAAAATATAGATGCATGAACACTAACATTTCAAAGCAGTCTCCATCATAAAGCTGTGTGTTTATGCACTAGCTCTTGTCTGAAGAATATAAGACATCAGAATCTGCACTATTGGTACAGGGGAGATCAATCAGCCCATTCCCTCTTCATTAAACATTTATTATCCATGCATTGATTAAAATTCATCCATATTCCATCCATGTAGTGTAAATCCTCTTCTCAGTGTCTGTGGACATTCCTCGTGCACCCTCGTAGCTGTGAGACATGTTATACAGGGGGATGGTTTTGTCCTTGTCATTGATACCAAACACATCAGCATCATGTTGTCGGTGGCGTCTCTCTTATCATATCGTCCTCCTGTTTGCTGTTTCATCGCAGCCCTTCTGCCACGTATACAGTTGGATTGTTGAAGTCTTTTCTTGTGAAGTGTTTGTTTTAGCTCTGAGAAAACGTCAGCTGTCGATAAGATACTGTAAAACAGTGCAACAAAACACATGTAGCACAATGCTGTGGACTGAAATGTGAAAATAGTCCACATAAAGTTTCTGCTTATCAATACTAATGTCTGAAATGGCTCATTTCCAAATATAAGGTTAGTACAGCCATGACAGTTCCCAAGTTAAAGAAACACTTTTAGATGGTAGATGGTAATAATCCTACGTTTTCAAAACTCCCCAAAACAAGTTATATTAAGGCCTTTTTTTTTTTACAATATTTTTATGATATATACAAAACAAGTGTACCAAATAATAAAAAGAGATAGCAATATGATGACACAGTGAGTGTCACATCACAATGTCATCAATTTTGTGTGTCTCTATAAATATCATGTCTTCAAGAACAAACAAGCATGAGAATAATTTATTGACAGTTATTGAGCACTACACAAAAGCTTTTTTATACCACCAGTAAGCCCACATCACCTTTGACCTGAGTTTTATAATAACACTCATAGAGGCTGAATATTAAAAAACAAAACAAAACACTGGATTGTGATTATTATTTGTGATTATATGTATATGTATGTATATAAAGTTGAAATTTATTTCAAATTAGACTGAATTGTTTAGCCCTACCATTAATGTACAGACATTTATTAGTTCCTTCATGGGGAAACAGCTCCAGGCACACCTTGTTCTATGACCTTGTACATCCTAAGCTCACATTCAGAAATCTCTCTGAGAATTCTTGTATGTCAAGACCACATGAAATGTGAATATAGCCCAAGGACATTTACCTTGAGTCTCCAGAAATCTTACCTTGAGTGTAGAGGACACTTGTGCAACATTTGAGGTGCAAAACACTCAAAAGCATTTTGGAAAAAATACTGCCAAAGCCTTTGAACTATGTGACCTCTGAAATCAGGTCAATTTGTCTTTTATTCAGAGAAAGACAAATGTTCAAAGTTTGATAGAAATCCTTTAAAGCTGCCTCGAGAGAATGTGTTCCCAAGTCAGGGGTGACCTGGAGACTCATTTATTTTCAGGTCAGAATTTTCTTTGAATGATTGGCAAAAATCCCCTTAAGCATTCACAATAAGCCATGTTCATAAGTACAGAATGACCACTGGACTCCTTAACATTGGCCTTTGACCTATGATCTGCAAAATCTTTTCAGTTCAAGCTAGGGCCGGTAATTCTGGAAAACTAGCTTGAATTTGAATGTAGCATCTCCTCAGGGCTCCGCCTAGCCCCCCCTACCTCTCCCTGTAGCTCCTCCAAAATGGCGCTCCCCTCTCATATGCACCAGCGCCTCTGATACACAACCAGGAAACTTTCAGGCTGTGTTTACATGGACACTCTCTGACTTTGAAACACAAAGATTTTTCCTTTGCGTATTCAAAGTCGATCCGCGTTCAGACTGAGATGCTTTAGAGATGAATGAAGCCCCTGTAGTGTGCATGCCGGTTCAGTAGATGGTGATGTAGGTTTGCAGAGAAACAGCCTTGCTTCAACACTAGTACAAAGAAGAAAATCTTTTCACGAGTAGACGCACAAAAATTTCATTCCTGGACAACAATTCAGTTTGGACAACTAATCTGACTGGATATTTTTTTCTGGATAACAAACCAAGCTTGGTAAGCTGCATACATGTTACTTAGTAGACGGTTGGAGCTGTTGTTTCTGGTATGTGTGCAGCCTTCATTTGAAACAGTACAGCGCATGCAGTGACAGAATGCAGAATGGCAGTACAGGATTAGATTGGTTTGATAAATTCAGAATGAGTCGCTGTGATTGGTTGGTGTTTTCCCTGTTTTACTCCTGCTGTAGACAGCGGCTGTTTTTTGCTCTCTTTTGAGAACAAATCATTGATTGCCATCGAGACATAATGACCATTTTAACCAGTATTACAAAAAGTGTATCTAATCAAATTACCAACCCTAGCTTTAATTCTTGAATCTAAGTGGAAGGAATTCGTCTAAAGTTGATAGGAAGTTCTTCAAAGTGTGGAGATGTTTATAAAGTACAAAAACCTATACATGAGGATGAACAGATGTACCTGAAAACAAAGCCCCTCTTGTCTTGGCTAGCACAGAGGCATAGGGAAGGTTTTTGAACTGTTTTGTTTAAGAGATGGATAAAACATACTCATAGTAAGATGTGGTAGGCTGTGTTTGTTTCAGCTTAATTAGTACAGAAGCCAGACTTTTTGTTGTTCCTCCAGCTCCTCACACCAGAAACAAACTACTGCTGTGCAAGCACCTGTTACAGCTGTTGGACTTCAAATCTGTGGTGAGATGTTTCACAACACTCATCCCTCTGCACAATTACAGGAGTCATACGAGAAGGATATTACTGCTCACATTATCTAGTTTACAGTTTAAATGTCTCTTAATGTCCCCCTGCAGCACCCATTAATAGCACATGGGGCGTCTTGTCTTTGATTCAGCAGGAACATAATCAATTAATCTGCAGCATAACGCTATTAAAACTGCTTAGTGTCTGTGTCCTCCCACTGGTCGAGGAGAAAGCAGCTGCTCTCCGGGGGGAGAAGAACTCCTTTAATGCTGTTGCATAGACATCTGTGATTGCATGAATAAACAGTCATCTGAGCAAAATCTTTCTCTGCTCACTTAATTTCCCAGTTTTATTAGCATAGAGTCAATTCTGCTGGAGGGCTGAGGAGAAAAGTCAGCTTTTTTTTCCCTGTCTGTCTGCCTGACCTTCAAAATCTGAATACAAAAAACTTCCTGTCTCACATTCAGGATGTCAGATGATAGATAGTAAGCCAGACTTCTGGGCTGGGCAATAAAGGGAGTTTTTACCATGTGTGGATATATTTTCAGTTGAGATAAAGGGTAAGACATATGTGTTTGTTGATTTAGTTTACGTAAATGTTGAGGAAAAGGTAGATGCATGGCCTAGGGCTGTCACTTTTCCCCAAATTAGAACCAATCACCACATTTTAAAACACAGTGGAGCCCAAAGTGCTTCCGAATCCCAATGTGGATCCAGGATTTGTTTGAGCAGATCTCCACATCAGTTCTCAGTGGAAAATCATGACATTTTTAGGGAATGTTGGTCGTGCCTCAAAGGAGAGGTTGTTGGATTTTTTCTGGTGAAACGGCTGTGGATCCAGGAACTGTTTAAAGTATTTGTTAAGATTGAGAGAAGGCAATTTTCTATCATTTTTGTACAGTTAATCGCTTTACAATTTTGGAAATCCCTTCTAGTTTTAAATGAGGTGAATTGTGTTGGTGTTGTTTGTGGAAATGTAGCATAAAAAAGAAATTCAAGGTCTGATGCTAATTGAAATGATTGCAGAAGATACAAGAAGTCAAATCTTGAGGCAGATGTGCTACAGCCGCAGAGATCACACCAGGTGCTGCTCCTCTCAGCTAAGGACAGGAAACTGTGGCTACAATAAACCTAAACTCTCTGGAATTGGACAATAGGAGATTTAAAATGTTGTTTAGATAGCAGGGCTAGAATTTGGCACGAGCATCATGAAAGCATGGATCAGATTTGCCTTGTATCAGCAGCGTAGGTTGTTCGTGGTGGGGTAATGATGTGAGGGCTGTTTTTTTGGCATACTTTGGGCCCCTCAGTACTAGCTGAGCTTGGTTTAAACCCCAAAGTCTACCTGAGTGTTATTGCTGACCAAGTCCATCTCTTCATTACACAGAGCATCCATCTTCTGACGGCTACTTCCAGCAGGATAATACACTGTATCACAGTGCTCAAACAATCTCAAACGGATCTCTTCTTGACTTGAGTGTGGCAGTGAGTTCACTGCACTCCAGTGGCCTCTATAGTCACCAGATCTCAATATAATAGAGCACCTTTGGGATGTATTGCTAGATTGCATTATGAATGTGCAGCAGACAGATATGCAGCAGCTGTGTGGTGCTTTAATGCTGGCATGGTCCACAACTTTTAAACTGTGTCCAACCACGAATTAGCAATGTGCACCAGTCACAGCTTAAAAATATTGACATATAGTTTTCATCCCACATCACCCAGCCCTATCGGATATCAGCCAGACTGCTGCAGGAGGAGTTGACCTTCAGATAAGAAAAGTGCTCTGCTGTCACTGAACAAGACCAGAGCTCTCTCAGAATTTCTGGCATTTTTCCAAAACTTTTTACAATAAAAGGTCAGGTTTAAAAATGCAGGGCATCAGGCTTGTTTGTATGTGGAACTGGGTAAAAAAAAAAAAAAACATCTGCTGTGTTATAAGTGACTTGTTGAGCAGCTATAGTATGAGTTAGCGTTTCTCCTCACGGTGCTATTTTGGTATGTGGTTGGTTGTAGCGTGTCATGTTGCCAGATGCTTTCGCTGGCTCAGGAATGTGGACGACACGAGGCGGCACTGTCTCCGAGGTCAGAGGAAGCAGACCCTTAAAGGAGAAATGCTTTTAGAGGAACAAAAAAAAGACAAAAAAGAGAAGCCAGGATCTTTTTTTCCCCTCTCACTGTGAAAGCTCAAATCCCCAGAGGCTGAAGACACACAGCAGAGTCCTGGTTATGTTTGTCTCAAAGTACAGATGGTGGAAAATGAGGCTCTGCTGGAGACCTCAGCTGATGCTCTTAATAAGACTGAATTCAACTTTTTTAAGGCTGATTGGTCAACAGGAGTTACTGAACTTTTTAGTCTAAAAAGTTTTACTTTTCAAAAAAAACATTTTAGTGTTGCAGTAGATCCTGGGTGTCCTGAATATGGCCTTAAGACCAGCTGCAGCTCCTGATGCACCGTTAGTAGGCCTACAAGTCAAATTTATCAGAAAAATTGCCCCAAACTAGAATCTAAAGAGTAAGTCCAAACTGGGGCTCAGAGGCCGCCTCTGGTCCATTTTTAGTTTGCACATAGCAAGTTCAAAATAAATAATTGAATGCTGGTGCACATTAAAATGCTAGAAGTGCCCTGAGAGCACTAAACCTCCGCTGAGGCTTTTCTCACATTGTTGGCCGATGTATTACGGAAAATATGAAAAATTTATGAATTACTTAATGTAAGGACTATCCCTTACATTAAAGGTAGGAATGGTAATCAGATTTAGTTACACTTTTTGTGATACTGGTTAAAATGTTCATTATGTCTCAATAGCAAAAAATGAATTATGTGTTCCTAAAAGAGAGGGAAAATAGCCGCTGTCTACAGCAGGAGTAAGGCAGGGAAAACGCCAAACAATCACAGCAATTCAGACCAAATTTATTAAACCAATCAATTCCCGTACAGCTGTTCTGCTTTAAGAGGGATCCGAGTACGCTGGAGAATGGCAGAGAAACCACTGGTAACAGCTCCTCCTGCTAAACAGAGCAAGAAAAGAAAGACAGAGGCAGAGAAGGATGAAACAAAAAAGAATTTGGATAAAGTCAGCAAAAATGAGTGTCAGCATCAGGTTGTGAATATGAACTAACTTGCCATGTTTGTTTGTTTGTTTGTTTGTTTGTTTTTTAACTCTACTATGATAATGAATTGGTGTTTTCTTACCGCTGAGTGAGACACGACTTGGCATAGTGCAAAACAAAAACAATGTGCTGACGACTGGTTTTGAGTCGATGGTTTTATATCAGACATATGGTCGCGAATCAGCGGTATTTGTGCATGTGAGCAGGGACGTCGTTTTGGAGGAGCTCCAGGGATAGGGGGAGGGGCTAGACAGAGTCTTAAGGAAATGCTATGTTCAAATTTATGCTAGTTTTCCGTGACTACCAACCCTGCCTTTTATTAAAGCTGAACAACTCAGTCCCAGTCATTCCTCTGACCCATACCGGCCCCAAAGTAAACCTGTAAAGAGATTTTAATTGATTTAATTGGAGACTAAATCAGCTGTGCTTTGTCTCTACAAAAACAAATTTAAATGTTGACACCAAGCTGATCTGTGCCTTCATCTGTCTCAGACACTTAAGTCTCCCCACACACATGTTCTCCAAGCAGTTTCTCGACAATCAGGTCCTGACATTTACTAGCCTCTACCTTTCACTCATGAAGCTCACAGCTTGAGTGAAGCATGCTCTCAAAAACTAGAAATACTTGGTTTGGTTTCGGTGAGAGGGGCGGTCGGGTGAAGATCATGCAGGAGAAGGAGGAGTCTTCAGTAATAGTTGCTGTTTCTACCTCTGATTTGTCCCTTTCTAGAGTGTATTGCCTTCTCCTTCTTCATCACACCTCCTGCCAGCTTTCTGCTTTGCTGATTCAAGCCTGAACATTGGCTTTTAAGTACAACCGACAGGATTTTCTGGCAGCTAACTCTGTAGCCATTAACAGCCCACTGAGCAGAAGGCTCCATTATTGGCAGTTTGAGGAGCATTTTCTCCTCCACAGTGGTGACTGGTTGGTCTGATTACAGGTCCTGACAGATGAGTGCAGCTTCTGTCCCGCACATCACAGATTCAGGGTGCTGAATGGGTGCTGAAGTTAAGAGGACAGATGAGAGGCGCAGTGAGAGAGGATTAGAGAGTGGTGACTTTAATGAAGGCTCACAGCTCCCTCTATAGTGTTTGTGTGTCTGTATGTGCAGTAATTAATGCATAAAGAGAGAACCATTTGGAATATTTTAAATAACTCTCAGGAGTTTTTACTGAGTTAAGCTCATAAAAAGGACCTTCCAGTGGGGATAAATGTAAATGTAAAAGTTTAAGATGGTTAATATTTATGAACGAGCAGCTGTGCTGAGGAAGAGGAGCAGTAGAGGGACTTCTATGTTGTCAGATGTATTCTTAGCTTCATGATGGCTTAAATGTGTTGTTGATTTTTCTGTCTCTATGCTGATGATCATTGGGTACTGCAGGGTACTTGTGGGTACTCACAAATGCCCGCTCCAACTTCAAGATGAACTGGTTAGACTTTGGAAGAAGCAGTCCAAAAACTGCTATAATAGCCTCCATTTTTGCACATTTCAAGCAACAGGGAGTTGTTTACAGCCTGGGCTCTCTGCCTTGCCCTCTTGAGGTGCCCTTGACTAACATGCTTCATGTTTGAGCATGTTTACATGTGGTCATGATGAAAATGCAAATGCAAGGACAAACTGCATTAAGTCTTGGGCCTTGGTTGGAAACCAAGCAACCATTCAGAGCTGTACAGATTCTGCAGGATGTGTATCGATACGCATAGTGGCAAGGAGTTCGCAAGGATATTTTGCTGTATTGATTTTTGAGAAAAGTCTCAATGATCACTTTTAGTTTCCACAATTTACCTTGAAATTTCTGCTTTACTCCTAAATTGAGATTAGAGAAGTTCCACTTTCTTGTAGACTTTTGCACTGAATCATCTGAAAGAGACAAGCTAATTCATTTTCAGCCTTTTCACTCTTGTTGTCTTTGTATGGATTATTTTAGCAAGTCTTGACTGCATCTCTGTCAGTGTGTCTGTATAAAATGTGATATATATTCTGTAGAAGTAAAAGAGCTGTTATCAGAAATGCCTGAGCAGGAATTTAAATCACTGCAAGGCCTGTTGTGAACGGAGCCACTCAGGTAGGAGGGGGCGTACTCAGAGGAAAACTGAACTCTCATATGGTTTGTTTTCCGGCTCGTCCAGATGGAGACATCATAGAAGATCCTCTGTTTATGACCCCTGCTGCAGGCTGATGCCAAGCACTCTGGTAATGTTTTCCAGGTCTTGAGAGAATTATTTTATTTTCATGAATGTGGAGTCGATAAAGAGCATGCATGCTCAGCAGAGGGTTTTCCAGGGGACACACTGAAGGAGAGAATGGAGGGCTGTTTTGCTCTGCTGAACAGTTTATCAGACACATTGTTTTGTGGTGATGCTCTTCTGGTGCTGCAAGTCGACTGTGTGTTTGTGTGTGTTTGCAGCATTGTTTGTCCTTCTGTCCTTATAGTCTTGTGAATACTGAGTCTCAAATATGCTTGAAGGACTTTTATGTGAACTTTGTACAAATGTCCACTCTAGAAATCAGTGATTTGATTTTATAGTCTAAGGTCCAAGTCACTGGTCCTCCTGTCTATCTCCCTTTCACATGAATAATATTGTTAAGAAAAGCTTAAACGATTTCCTTGAAACTTTCAGGTTCAAGATCAAGTTCAAGTTCAACTTTATTGTCCTCTGTGGGAAATTTGCTGTACACGCAGGTAAATAGAACATCAATATATAGTCACAACAAGTCATTCATAAAAACAAAAACACAGGAACACGTTGTCAAAAAGAAGTAACCGTGAGCAAACCAGAGATGGAGCCTTCCTAAAAGACAATTCCAATCAGTGGTCAAGCTGATTTATTTTTTGCATTCAGCTGAGTTATGACTCGATGATAAATGAGTTTTTCATCCTGTTTGATTTGGCCATTGGTAGACTGAATCTCCTGCCTGAGGGCAAGAGATCAAATTCCACATGAAGAGGATGATCAGGGGCTTGTACTACGAAGCTGGATTAAGTCATCCAGGATAACTCTGCAACATCTCGCTAAACTTCACCGGATCTCCGTCATCCAGATCTGCTGTACTACGAGGCTCGTTATCAACTCGATAAGTGAATCCGGCTGGGATCTGTGCGCGCTCACATAAAATGGGCGTGGTTAGCGGCCCCGGAGCATTTTCCACAATAGAGAAGAGAGCAGCCTACTCCACGGCGGAGGAGCAGCAAATAATCCTGCAAAAGTATGAGAAGTACCGCAGTATTATCCAGGCCAGGAGCAACACAACTGTAGCCGCGAGAACCCGGAGGGATTGCCGGCACATTTTCCAGAAACACAAATCGCTTAAAATGTAATAAAGAACTCGTCCACATTAAACCAAAATTATGTGATTAAATAGTCTTTTAAATGGTGATGAATAATTATCTTTTTTATTTTAAATGTAATATTATTAGTCTAAATATAATATTTAATTTCACTTTTAGTGTACTTTGGATCTAAAACAACATTTGTCCCACTGTCATGATTCACCGCTATTGGACAGTGTAAAACATTTCCTCTTTTTTGTTAATTAAAATAATAAATGGACAGTGTTGATAACACTGGGATAAATCTATGAATGAAATTAAACATAAATTAGATATTTAAAAATATTTCTTCAAACTAAATTATGTCCCTCAGTTTCATGGTGTTACTACCAAAATTTGGAGATCATATTACATTAGACAACATTTAAGATATGATGATTACTTATGTAGGCTAATTGTAATTGAACTTTAAACCAAAGTTATTGTTACTTGACTTTATCCATAATAAAGTTCAGTACAATTATCAGCATGTGTTGTCTTTTATCAGAAGTAAACATCCTCGGATCAAACGTTATCACTGACATTGAGAAATAATGTCAAATAGTTTGAATTAAACAAGTTACTGTTTTATGTCATGGAGTTTTGTCAGCAGTCTTCAGATGTTGTGATTTGTGCCTTTAGATTAATTTTATTGCATTCATGAATCTTGTGATTGTAACCTAAAATATGTTAACACCAATGACAGAAATAACATAAAAATACTAACAAGAACGATTTTTCTATGTGTCCATTATTGTTGCTAAAACATCATGGTCAACATACTAATAAATACTCTACATTTGTCTAAACGGAATTAATTTTTTTAACTTGTTTGACCAGGAAAATCACATTCATATTTTCAAAATGACCGTAGTGCATTATTTGCCACGTAAGGCTCCAGCAGGTCACAGATGTATAGAAGTCCCTCCCGTGAAAATCTGTACCTCTTGTACAAGATTTCTTCTGGTGAATCAAGCCAGTTACTTCTGTCACGAAGAAAACACTCCAGATGAAGCGCTCCTCTTACAATTCGCACACCGACATTAACCGGTTCCGGCAGAAATCGGCAAGCCATTTTCCAAGACAGCAAATTGGTGACTGTGCGGTCTTTTATGCCCGAGAGAACCGATTGGTCAGCGGGCGGTCTGTCACACCCCGTGAGCTCTTATCCTGGAACTTAACCTGCTCCGGACCAGGTTTGGCGTTCAGCATCAGTTACTGGGGCAACGTGTCTGGATAAAAAGAGATCCACATTCGTAGTGTGGAAAATCCGAAACTTATCCAGGAAGTCACCTCTCTAAGAGTTAATCCAGCTTCGTAGTACAGGCCCCAGGACACTGGATGATGTCCCGAGCCTTGGATCTTACTCTATCTCAAAATATATGAGATAGGTCAGGTAGTTTAACACCAATGATTTTACCTTTACTTTGAACAAATGGTTTCTCTGACCGAAAGATAATTTGGCTAGAATGTGTGGGCACAGGCCAAGGGTCAAGGTCGTACAGTTTCCTGTTTGTCCTTTTCTTTTTAACATGATCATGTTAATTATTCCAATAAGTTTTTAAGAAAATGCAAACATTTTCTCCTTGATTGAAGGATAAACTGATTTTATTTTTAAGGTTAGCTTCCCTTTTATCTTTGGCTTGGTTACACTAAAGCTTGTAAACACAACATTCAAGAAAGAGATTCTCATTAAAAGATTACCTTTTAATGTTGCATGTATTTCATTCAAGGATAAACTGAGTTTGAGGGTAATGAGAAGTGACGATAATTAATAAGATTTAAATGATACTAATGCCGTCATCAATTCTGCCTATAGATTCACCTCTTTATTAATTCCTGTGGATATTCTACACAAAAATAGCAGGTTTTCGCAGGTTTTCAGGAACAACGATGTCCCTGAGACATGGTTCTCCTGATATTTTTTGATATTCTGTGTTTCTTCCTCACTGCACTTTGTGAAGTTGGCATCATACTGTCATCATTATACTGATGATTACAGCAAATGTAAGACATCTAGTTAGATATATTTGTCAGAAATGGAGGAACAACATTTTTATTTGTGGCAGCAATTTGTTTACTTATAGAACTTGTCTTATGAAACACACTGACACCACTGTGATAAGGAGAGGAGTGGGACCGGAGTTATTTCCCTTTTGGGTGCCCACAGGTGGCTAACAACCAGCCACAATAAACTCCTGTTCCTTCTT
Organism: Scarus forsteni; assembly: GCA_036419115.1. Classification (NCBI taxonomy): domain Eukaryota; kingdom Metazoa; phylum Chordata; class Actinopteri; order Labriformes; family Labridae; genus Scarus; species Scarus forsteni. The sequence goes on from JAZDUH010000136.1 coordinate 33,117,713, forward strand.
ACTTGATGTCCAACTTGTTTGTTTACAGCAGGTCTATCAGCCTGCGGGTTCCTGCGTGGGACTTGTGAGCCTGATGCCTGATGATCGGCTGTTGATAATGATCACATCATTGAACAATGCATTTTGAGGGAGACAAGACTAAATATTTACAATTATATTAAATATGTCTGATTTTAGAGCATCGGTGTGCCTCACAGCAAATTCCTCAGGTGTACGTCCAGCATAGATTGCATATGACTGCAGAAAGTTCATAACAAGAGTATAGACCCTAATTGTTTTTTAATGAGCCAGTTAGTGTCTGGTGTGCTTTGCCGATCTTCTTGTAGAACAACTCACTAAATGACAAAACTATTAAATTGGTCCCCATTAGCTGACATGTGTTGGGTCTCTCAAAATGTAATATTCTATTACAAATTTTAAAATCTATATGTAGACTATTGTTTTTAAAAACAATATTTGGATTTTTCATCTGTCTGACCAAACATGTCTTCCCCCTGGATGGCTCACTGCCTCAGTATTATCTTTCTTAGCTTTTTTCTTCAGTTGAGCAAAAAGAAAATGTAATATTTGGATTTAAGTTGAACTAAGCAGATTTGTTGCATTGCAGCTCTTGGTATGTTTTCCCCTTCATCATGAAACGGATGTGACGTTATGCAGGCCTTCCCCTAGGTGCCGACTGTGTCTATGTGCACCCAGAGGCTTGAAATCCAACTGGAGACTTCTCAGTAATTAATTTATCATGAGTGGAGTGTAGCTGAGGGCTTTGAGGCTGCATGCCTTCCTCTCTCTTGATTGTCATTGTAGAGCTTCTGTTTGGGAATGTGGAGGACCGATAGCAGACTTACAGAAAAACTCTGAGCGTCAGCCATCCGCTCAGACTCAGCTGCTTTACTCTGACAATGAATAATATCAAGTAAAGGTTTTCCTCAGGCAGCCTTTCTGAAGTGTCTTTGATGGGGGGTGTAGTCTTAAAATCCGTCTGTTGGCTCTGCATCAAATTCATCACATGATCCCACTTTGACAGCTCCATGCTTCAGACGACTGCAGAGTTTAGCACTGCATCAGTACACAGACGCAAAGATAAAATGTCCCAGAAAGGCATAAGGGGTGTTTGTGCCCATGGAGGTTTGATCCACACTTGAGGATTCAGCCTCGATCCCCGCCGGCCTGCCTGCATGCCTGCCTGCCTGGCTCAGATCCCAGCAGAGCTCACTCTCCTGTGGCTCCCAGGTTTTTCCTCTCTGTCTCACTGTGTCTCCTCATCATGACCCTGCATACTGTTAAGATAAATCCCATGGAGAATGCTCTTATTTATCTTCTTAAATGAAAAAAGTGTGTTTTTTAACAGTCTGGGAAAGTTTTCTAAAACAAATTCTGCAAAACTTCTCAGGTAACCCCCTTAACATAAATTTTCAGATTAAAAACTGAGTACATTGAAATGTGTACTTTTGATTAGTTATACTCCGAATCTTGACGCTTGGTTTCTACATAAAAATCAAGTTGAAGATATGAATAACCACCACTTTGTACAGGTTGAAACCCCTGAGTTTCAGGAAATATGCATAATCGCTGTAAACACTGAAATGCAAGGGCGATGTTTGGAGACATGGTGTTGTTGATACATGGATGCACTTAACCAGATTATTGGGCTAAAAGAAAGGTGCTCCAATTCAGTCTCTTTTTATTTGTTTGCTGTCTGTATCTGACTCAGCTTGTCTGAGTTTGTGGTTAACTTCAGTACTTGAGTAATCAGGTCCAAGGAGAAATCTTACCATGATCAGCTTAATAATTTTCATTTTTGCAGGCTCCATCAATGTAAAAGGAAGTTGAAGATACAGTCAGTATTACCAGCTGCTGCCCAACTATGATGACTGTAAGAGCCTGTACTGTGCTTTTTGAGTTGTATGCCTTTCAGCGTTTGTGTTACTTGTATTGTGATAGAGTGTATCTGTGCACAAGACAGTCACCAGTAACAGCGTTTTTATGTTTGAAATAGTAATTAATTTGATTACCCATAACTGGTAAACAATGACAGCGTTAGTAATGACATTATTTTTAACACTGTTACTCCCAACTAGGGCTGGGCAATTAATCGAAAAATAATCAAAATCGACATTTGGACCCTATAATTGAAGTAATTTTACTCATGATGATTATTTTGATTATTTTCCCTGAGTAAGTCACGTGACCACGCCCCCTCCATATAGTAGTCTATGTCACTTTTGCCAAGAGCGAAGGACGAGCCGCCAACATGGAGGAGACAAGTGCCAATCTGTTGGAGGACCTAGTAGCCAAGAAAAATACTGTCTCCATTGTTTGGGCACATTTGGATTTTGTGCAGAGGACATCAAGCAGAAAGAAGTTAAGAATAAATACTGCAGGAAACTCGTGTCGACGACCATCGCAATCACCACTAATTTGTTCCAGCATAGCATAAAATAATTGTTCATTAATCGTAATCAAGGTAAAAGCTTCAATTAATCGTGATATTGAGATTAGGTAATATCACCCAGCCCTACTCCCAACACTACTCAAATCCAAAGTAGTATTTGTTTTCAATGCTGCAATGGCTTGGTGGTCATGGTGGATCAAACTTGGAAGTTGGAAGAGACAAATTAATTCATTAGCACAGCTGAGGTACTCTTTTACAAACCCCTATTTGCTCAGGAAGAGTCTGACTTTGCTTCAGTATCACCAACATTATGTTTTTAGGATTTGTTTGTGTGTGTATTTCTACATTGGTTGATATATGTGTGTGTGACGTGTTAATATAGGTGTAAAAACACACTTTCCTAATGCCTGCATTGCTTGTAATGAAAAACATGTGTAAATGGCCCAGCCAAGTCCTACTTACTGAATGTACTATCTAATCAAGATAGACGTTTTTATTTAGACATCCAATAAGGAAAAGTTGACTTCCAAAATTGGCAGCTACATTGATTTTCTTACAGGCAATGTAGGCCTCACTGTTGTGTTTGATATCTTCGAATACAGTGTTTAACTGGATTTATCATTTGAATGCGGCCCTAAGATAAGAATGATTTGATATTTTTGATAAGGTATTAGACAGTACCTCCTATTAACATTTGAGTTTTTACAGTGTAACTATAACGCTCCTGCTGTTTGCTCCAAAATGATATGGGAAGTTTATGTATTTAAATAATTTGAAGACACTGACTTTCCTTAAGAAATGAAAAAAAATGTCTACATAGTTAAAAGAATAGGCACAGCTTGTTTGCAGGTAATATTATTTTTTAATATATTACTCATTGCAACCCCGATTACTAGTTCAACGAGTGTGAACTGAAAGTCTGGGAGTGATCACAGTTTTATAAGTGTATTTTGATGAAATACTTGTTGATCTTTAGCTTCTAGGTTTTCTGCTGTAGCTGCAGGTCAAATATTTGGTTAGTCAGCAGCCAATATTTTGGATCTGAGTCAGAAAACAAACTGCCCTAGCAGTTTATTATAAAAACATGTTCCTGTGTTTATGACCCTTTTACTTACTGAGCTGTAGTCTGAACACGGTCCTCCCATCATTTCTGCTCAGATGAGTTGCCTGTTAGTTCATATAGTGTATGATGTTGGGGGCTGGGTGAGCGGATGTACATTTGACCTAGAATAGATTGACAATAATTGATCCAGAGGACCCCCTCGCTGGATGCAGGCCTCTGGTGCACAGCAGGAGAGGGGGGCCTCAGCTTACAGCTACATGTTCAAAGAGTAGAATGGAAAAAAACTGTTGTGTGGAAAAATCCATGACCTTTTACTCTTACAAGAACCGTATGTGAGCCCTTTTAAGAGTTACGGTGCTAAATGACCCTTTTAATATGTTCCACTTCACCAACCTTTGTGTCGAGGTAAAATTTAATAATAATGTATCACATTGATCCACTGACATGTTTTAAAAGTCTAGATCCTAGAGTATGGTTTTTTAAGTTGTACTTTGCTGTAACTTCTTTATGTTAAAAATCCAAAATAACTTTAAAGGCTTCAACAAAGGTATTAAATCATGGATGAAGGAGCAACATTACTGTTCCCACATATATATTATTTGCTTGTATACATGTTTACGCGATGAAACCTTTTCATTCATCTTTTTATGGAACTTATATTTTTCTGGATATTTTAATTCTTATGTACTTTTTTATGAACTATGTCTTAGGTATCTCTGTACTTCTTTAAATTTCTTATTGTACATTTTTAATCTGTAAAAGCCTCCAATGGACTGGTGTTGAAAATAAGCACTGTGCTATAAACACTTACGGCAGTGCATCTGGGACCTGTGTTTATTTAAATAGCACAGCATCAGTGTTACTGTGCGTCCATGTCAAATAAACAATAAGTAAAATGATTCAAATTTAAGTGAGTGCGAGCATTGTCTTTCAGAGGCTACATTTATGTTCAAGGCCAAGTAAAAGGCCACAGCCCACTCTTTGAGAAACACTGCTCCATGGTTGTGGTAGCTGTCAAAAATGTTGTACAGACTTTAGGTCAAGCAACCTTTATGGATGAAACCCTACGCCTATCCCAGACAGAAACATCACTGACACAGCGAGCTAATGGGCTAACTTTTGCTGTTGTGTTGGAGGTTCAAAACTGGTTGAGGAAGAGCCAAGTTATGCTTCCAGGTTGAGGTTTTAGAGAACAGTTTGTTGTCACGGATCATAAACCATTTCAAGATTAAGGGCAGCAACTGAACACAACACATATCCTACGTCAGGTCTCGCCTGGACAAAGATTTCGAAGCAGACTTGGATTTTAAGATGTGCTGTTTAAAGTCTTTTGAAGAAACACTAAGAAACAGGTAAAGTTGAAGACTGCAGATGTATTTGTGGGCCAAATTAAGCTAACTATCTCTCCAAATCAGGATATACTCAGCAGTTTGCTAAGAACAGGTAGAGTCCACTCAAATACTGTCTGAAGTGATCCATACGGAAGAATTTTGGCAAAGAAAAACATCTCCAATGTTGAAACAAGGCAACTTAACCAGTAAAGCCACATTCATAATCTGTTTTGACCAATGTTTGCCCGCGTATAGGGAAAGGTCAAGGTAAGTCAGGCAACATTTAACAGAGTTAACATCAGATTTGCAATGCAGGTTTTTGTCAGGGGCATTGACAAAATTTAGGCATGCTTAAAGATGTTCTATTTTTGATCCAACGCTCTAGTAAATGCCAGCAAGAGTTGAACTTTGCTTTCGCTCAGTTACGGCTGCATTCATCTCTGTTGGCTCCAGCTTCCTCCTCAGTCCTGGACTCCTATTGTATGACCTGAGACACCTTATAAGGGACAGACATCCGCCGTCCTCATGGTTATTTCATGATGTTGAAATACCAAGACCAGCTGCATGTAGTGAATGGTATATACATCTGCTTCATATGTTGTTTGTTGAGTGATGCTGCAAAATGTGTGTATGACGATCAGCAGAGTCAAGCTAGTAATGCCACAGTTTCTCCAAGTTAAGTGCCTCACCGTGCTGTACTTTTACATCAGTAAATGTTTTAAATCAGTTTACAATTAGTCAGGGATTATTTTGTCTCTCACCAACTAAGATACTGTATGTCCATTTGTGTTGAACACAGCAAAATTGACACAGAGAATGTGCTTTCAGTGGAATTGGAGACTCCTCATCACTGGTCAGGTCAGCCATTATATGGTGATGTGCCAACAGACCTAAAGATTTTGGTCAACCAACTAATAGTCCGATCAGCTAAGGGTGTCAGATGTAATTTTTTGAAAGAGAGCATGAATGAGCCCTTATTTGGAGATATGCTTTCCAATATGGCATCTGCCATTAGTGGAATTAATCAAACTTTCTTAGAAAGCATTGGTCGACTTCACTTGGACTATCTCCATCTTTTATATAATCCTTGTTTTTTTTTGTTACTGTGGATCCAGATTTGCGGCTAAACTTAAGTCCTGTTAACCAAAGTCAAATATCTCAAATGTCTCTAATCTTTAATGAAACCTGTTCAAAATGTGAGATACAAATATCTCCTTGTGCCCAGACATGCAGGATTTTTCTCCTCTAACATCTGATTTAATTAAGAACTACACTATTTCATGTTAATTAGACAGAGTGTGTAAAGCACCAAACTCTGCTCTCCTTCAGGCTTCTGTGACTATCAAGCTGTTCCATGTTTGCTCTTCCTAACCTCAGGAGGGCTTTAATCCACTTTTAATCTGCTCATATCATCAAACCTTGACGTGATACATCCTGTCTTAGCTGATTAGCTTGACTGGTTTTTCACAGAGTAACGTGAGGACGAGCCAAATGAATGACAGGACATTAATTTCTTTGTGATTCAGTGTGAAGGCTGGAAGCTGATGAGCTTTCAGTCATCTTTTCTCATTAGAGGAGAAGACAATTTAATGGAAATTCTGACAGAAGCTAATTTATTTACTGTTAAATCTTCATTGTTGTATCCCTCTCAGCATAATGCCTTTAAGGAGCTTATTATTGGTGACTCGGCTCGATCATTACTTTTATTGAGCAGAATTAAATACTGTCAAGGTGCTTTGTTTTTTTCTGAGTCATGTCTGTTGTTTTGAGCAGGATTGAACTCATGTCTGGGAGGTACTTTCTGAGTAACAACTCAAAAGCTTTATTTTTTTTTGGAGGTGGGGTTGATTGAGGTCTATGGTAAATATGACTGCCTTAGAGAAGATAGCCAGGAGCAATCACTAGGCAATGCTTAGCAGTCAATGATGACACTAAAGCCTCATTATTAACACACTTTTTGGTTAAAACTACACAAAGCAGCTGACTCAGCACTTGCTGTGCACTATTTTCACAAATGGTGTGGATATTACAGGGCAAAATTGAAATGTAAAATTAAGCTATTTATCATTTACATTGTGTGTTGCACCTGCAGCATCTTTGAGGCAATGGTGCAACTGTTAAAACTGAATCTTTTTGTTTTTGTTGAATGGTCATTTTCAAATCTGAAAGAGATCAAATATGTCAGATTAAATCAGGGTAATTGTGGTGTCATTTTTTGTAGAATATTTAATTTCAGTTTTCAAACTTAAAGGGACTGTGAGGAGTTTCTAAGTAATTACAAAAAAGTCTCATTTTTAGATATATGCCTGATCGAAATACACAATGTAAGATGAGTTTTATAGCATCAAAATAGGTTATCTATAAATGCTATTCCTTAGCCTTCCGGTCGGGTCGGACAGGGCTGGACTGGCCTGGATACTCAACTTCAGGAACAAGACAATTAAAACTAGAGTAAATTTATATTATTCTCATTATACTCATCTTAGAGCACCGGGCTGTAAGTAGTGATATATAGCCGGCTACAAAACTACGATACTAAGTTTTCCAAAAATTGCTTGTTGTCACAATCAAAAACTACCGCTACATAACTAGAAAGAGATACATTACCTCGTCGCTTTGCATCCTGTAAGTTGTTGAAAAAAGAAGTTGTAAAGCAATGCAACTGGAACGTCCCCCAAAGTCTGAATTTCCTACTGGGAACTCGATGAAACCTCGCCACCCCAGAGTTGACAATCGAAGGTGGATGCCCCCACTGTGAACAGTTATTTAGCTCCTGTAATAATCAATTTATTTCCACTTCTGACTGGGGTGTGTCGCTCTAGATCAGCTGTATACATAGTATTGTTAGACTTATATTTACAAAAATGCTGCCATAGTGATAATCACATTCTTCATGTGATATTTGTGAACAACAACACAGGGCATGCTAACAACAGCTAACAATAGCCTGGTAGATCGGCATGTTTTTTTCCGACTTCAACTGGAACGCCGATAACTCTGAGATGATGTCACTCCCATTTCCGAGGTTACTGGAACGCAGCATTACGACAGTCGCCACGTGTGCTCCTCATAGCACCTTTAACACATGTATGAAATTGTGAAAGCATAATGACAACACCTTTCCCTAACCCTTCCATATACAAACTAAAAAGGAAACAAAGCCAGAAGCAAGAGGCAATAATAATAATAATTATAATAGTTAGCTCTGGTGACCAAAGGCTAATTGATTCTAACTCTCTTTCTCCACGCTGTCCACTAAAGACGTTGGTAGGGTATCTATATAGGCTAAATAAGGTTGCCAGGTATCTATAAAAGTTTGGTCGTCATTTCTGAGTGTGTACGTGATCTTTTCAAGTGGAATACACCAGTTCATTTCTGAAATCCATCCTAAGGGAGTTGGGAGTCAGACTTTCATGTAATTTCTATGCACTTTCCTATGCATGCATAATGGTGATATAGTTTGAGTTCTTTTAATAATCAGTTGCTCATCTTGCCCAGGACTGTCTTGTAACTTAAAATTTTTAACTTAATGAGGCTCCAGGTCAAGTAAATTTATAGTTAATAAATTAATTGCATTCGCCTCACCCATAAAGCTCAAGTGTTTTATTTTTATTTGACAGGGTGTTGTCTAACTTTTCAGTCCAGAAACCCTTTATTTTAGATTAAAAAATAATTTGGGAGTAAGTTACCAGAAAGAAGAGAGACTGAGTTCAACATCAGAGAGGCACCAAAACTTGATCTTTCTAGCCAAGTTTTGATGATTGCCAAATGCTAGACTTTGTGGCTAAATTTAACATATTACAACCTCATATGCTTGCTGAGTCAGAAGTGACTGGAAAGCATTGATGTTCTCCAAGAAAGAACAAGTTAGCATCCAGGGTTTGGGGCCTCAATTATTTAAAGAGCCTTTTTCTGTAAATTCCTAAAGCAACAATTAATAGACAGTAATAGCAGCATCATTTTTTATCAAGAAGATGCACTTAAAGCACATTTAAATTAAAAAAAAAATCTGTTTTGTTTGATTCCTGCCACTCATTATACCACGCAGACTCACACAAGTCCATGTCGATTCAAACAATCATCTCTCACAGACATCATTGTGCTTCAGCCTCACAAACTCACTGGGCATGTCCTTATTTATAAGACAGTTATTAACCTGCTTCCGCTAATTTGTGAAGTCTCATTTTTGTAAAAATGGCTGCAGGTCAAAGTCTTCCCTCTGTGACCCCTTCACAAGCCTTAAATGCTCCCTGCCCATGAAAAACAGCCTTTGATGGATATAGGAATTAATTCAATTTTTGTTTTACTAACATTATATTAGTACTTATACTCTTCCAATTTTTTTCAGATGGTATCAGTTCATAAGGGTTCAAGACGCAGGCAAAAGTCTTCCTCCTCAGGTTTTGCTGTCACACAAAAGTCCTGTGGTTTAATGCAATGCTGTGACAACAGATGTTCTAGCATGTAGTTGGTGTTTCATACCTTTCTTTAAATCACGTAGGCACAGCATTGCACACCTACGGTAGGGGATTAGGGCCACTGAGAAAAAAAAATGGAGTCAAATTTTTTTATTAGTATTTAACTAAAGAAAAAAAAAGTCTGAATTCTGACATAAAACTAAGAAGTCTGACTTTAATCTCAGAATTCTGACTTCTTTTTCTTTAGAGAAATATTAATTAAAAAAAATTAGACTCCATTTTTTTTCTCAGTGGCTCTGATCCTCTTCCATACACACCAACCTGTTGCTACCATTTGTGTATAATAAAACAGCACTTTAGACTGCTGCTGTATCCTGCTGAACATGATGACCTCTTTGACCCCTTAAATGTTGTATTTGCTGCCTAGATCTCTAGAGAGATTGACATAATTGTATAAGATTGGATGCTGTTCTGATTTTTTTTAAATTCTGGTTCCAATGTGGATGCTACTTATTGATTCCAGTCCTGAAGCCCTTTAACTCAATTCCATATTTTGGGGATAAAAAACTAATATGTTATATATAACTAATATTTGAAGAATAAACTCGCTCTCATGTTATTATTGGGAAAGGTACCCTGATACATGGGTCTATGCTCAGTTTAGGCCGGTTGTTGATGAAATAATAAACAGAATGCATTAGAGAATGCTTTCTATGCATAGTTTTCTTCAGCAACACTGTTCTCCAGGTTGATTTAACAATGTTAAATCATGAATTGGGGATACTTATTCCCCATAGCTGCTCCCATCTTTGACTAAATCATCCTCCTTGGCTGTGCTGCTGTGGTCTATTCTCAATTGTAGCTTCCCTAATCTATGTGGAACAATAAGAACCATTGTTTGTATGCAAATGTACAGCATTTCAACCAAATCTAGCAGGAACAATGTTTCATATAGCTGGTACTGACCTATATAAGTGGTTATTTCTCCAGACAAAAAGCAGAGCCTTCTTCATACCTTCTTCATCCTCATTAATATCAGTGTATAATTTACTCACAATGGGGAATGGCTCATTGCATACATTAACACTGTGTCGATGTATTAGCTATGTAATGTTGCATGGGCAGTCCCACACTGTCCTGAAAGCTCCCTTCCTCTGATCGTCCCCACAGCCGTTGTGAGGTTCTTCAAAGAGAGCGTGACGACTAATTGGACTGCCAGCGGTTAGCAGATCTTCAGCTCAATTTGCACTGATAGCCTCATTACATCAAGAGAGCATCAGTGACCCTGAGGTTCTTGAAAAATACAATCACATTTGGAAACGGGGGTTATATTCCCGCCTATTTTTAGAATCATTAATCACCGAGAGAACACAGTGAGGAAAAGAGAGTGGCCCAGTGTGGCAAAACACAGTCAATGAATCACATTCAAACAGATGAAGAATAGGAAATGCTAATGATGTTAAGCTAATTATGATGTCGAGTGCAGATGTTTTAGTTTTTCAGCTTTGATCAGTGTTTTCATGTTTCTGTGATATTTCCATTTTTCTCTCATGTACAAGTATTTCACAGTTCATGAGGGTGATGCAGGACATTAATATGCTTGTTGCCTTCATTTCAGTTGTGCTGCCACACTGGCTGAGGTAGGGGGTATCATGGTTTTGGGTTGCTGACCCCTGCGTCTGGCTGGCTAGTCAATTCTCGAGGACTAAATACCTCAAGAAGGGTTTTAGGAATATGTATTCAGACTCGAGGACTATACACTTTGATTTCAGTGGTAATAGGTCTCATATTCATCCCTGTCTTCAATGCAGAATGTCAAGACTGCTTTGAAGGGTTTTTCTTAGACTGTGCTCAGATGTCCACTCTGACTCACACAACAATATGACTTTGGAGGTCCTTGGTCACAGAAGAAGATTATTGGGCCTTCTGTTCATACCTGTCTTCTCAATGTCATATCTCATGATGGCTTGAAGGAGTATTTTCTTAAAACTTGGCACATATGTTCACCCTGACTCAAAGATTCTGTCAAAGACGAAGACAATGGAGCCATACACCCACCAGGCATAACGTTTTATCCACTGACCATGATGAAGTGAATAACACCGAGTTGCTCTTCATCAAGGCACCTGTTTGTCGGTGGTTTATTTGGCTGATAGTGAATATTTTTTCCTTAAAGCTGATGTTAGAATCAAGTAATAGCACTGAAACAGCCCTCCTTAAAATCACCAACGACCTCCTCATGGCAGCTGATTCTGGTTCTCTCTCCATCCTCATCCTCCTTGACCTGAGTGCGGTCTTTGACACCATCTCACACCCCATCCTCCTCAGTCGTCTCTCCTCCATTGGTTTCACTCACACCCCCCTCAGCTTGTTCCAATCCTATCTCAAAGGCAGCACTAAGTTCATACAGCTACAGTCCTTCCATTCTGATCCCTCCCCAGTCACTACAGGTGTGCCCCAGGGCTCCGTCCTGGGGCCCCTCCTCTTCATCACTTACCTCCTCCCCCTTGGCCATATTTTCCACAAATTCAACATTAACTTCCACTGCTACGCGGATGACACCCAGCTCTACCTTTCTTGTAATCCCAATTCCACACTCCCACCCCCCACTCTCACCTCCTGCCTATCTGAAATAACATATTGGTTCACCTCAAATTTCCTTAAATTAAACAGTGACAAATCAGAAATACTTTTAATTGGAACCAAATCTACACTTTCAAAAGTTGACACCTTCTCCCTCTCCATTGACAGCTCCTCGGTCTTCCCCTCCCCTCAGGTCAAGAGTCTGGGTGTCATCCTCGACAGCACACTCTCCTTTCAGTCTCACATAAATAACATCACCCGGTCCGCTTACTTCCACCTCCGAAATATTAACCGCCTTCGCCCCTCCCTCACTCCTCACAGCACCTCCATTCTTGTCCATAGCCTTGTCACCTTGTTCTGGCATCATCACCAGAACCCCTTCCCACCATCACATCACCCCCATCCTGCAGCAGCTCCACTGGCTCCCGGTCAAGCATAGGATAGAATTCAAACTGCTCCTGTACACCTTTAAGGCCATCCACAACCTCGCCCCTCCATATCTGTCTGACCTCCTCCACATCGCCACTCCTGCCCGCTCCCTCAGATCCTCCTCCTCCTCCACCCACCTCATTGTGCCCTCTGCTCGCCTCAGCACCATGGGGAGCAGGGCCTTCAGTCGTTCTGCTCCCCAGCTCTGGAACTCTCTCACACCGGACCTCAGAAATCTGTCCTCCCTGTCTCTTTTTAAATCCAGACTCAAAACCCACCTGTTCAGAACTGCATACTCCTTATCATGAATATCCCACTCCATCATTATCTGCTGCACTTTGCTGATTTTATAGTTCTATTGTATTGTTGATTTTATTATTGTTGTTGTTTTATCCTGTACAGTGTCCTTGGGTGTTTTGAAAGGCGCTTTTAAATAAAATGTATTATTATTATTATCATTATTATTATTATTATTATTATTATTATTATTAAATAAGGGACAAACATAAGGTTTTGAGCAAGTTTAACAAGGGCTAAATTATGATGGTTAGATGAGTGGGTCAGAGCATCTCTAAAACTGCAGCTCTTGGGACGTTTCCAGTCTGCAGTGGTCAGAATCTATCGAGGGTGGTTCAAGGAAGGAACAGCGGTGAACCAGCCGACAGGGTCATGACTCATTGATGCATGTGGAGGGCAAAGGTTGGCCCGTGTGGTCTGATCCAACTTAAAGATCTGCTGCTAACAGCTTTGTGCCGGATAGCTCAGCCCACCTTCAGAGGTCTGGTGGAGGCCGTGTCTTCATGGGTCAGGTCTGTTTTGGCAGCCAAAGGGGGAGACAAACACAGTGTAAGCCATAGTATTATGCCTGATTTACGTTTATTCATCCCCTTCCTTTGATTAAGCATCTTAGGAGGCTGAAGGATTTTCTTAAAACTTTGAACACATTTTTTGTGCCAACTCCCAGATATTCTAGTGCAGTTTTTAAGTACATAGGTCAAAAGTCAAAGTCTGTTCTCTCATAATCATCTCTATCTTTCAAATGCCAAAACCACTTGCAGGATTTTCTTTTAAGCTTTGCCCAAATGTTCACTGAGACTCCGAGACAAAGGGTTTCTGACATTAGAGATTGAAGGTCCAGGTGATGGGTCCTCATGTTCATTCTTTTCTTGGAAATGAAATATCTTAAAAACACTTTAAGCTTTTCACAAATATCCACTCTGACCGAAGGAAAAATTTGTATGATTTTGAAGCATGCAGGCCAAAAGTCAAGGTCATTTAATCTCAGAATTATCTTTGTCTGGTAAATGACAATCTGAACCAAGAATCTGTTTGATTTTATTCAATCGTAGGTCAAAGTCAAGGTAATTGGGCTCACATTTAAGGGGTGATCTCTAAACTTTGCAGATAAGTCCACTTTGACTGTAGGATGTATGCTTAGATTTTGGGTTTTGAGTTAATATCTTTGGGTTTTGTAATTGTTTTCTGCTTGTAATGCACCACTAATCCTAATTCCACTAAAAAGCAAACCTCTCTTCGTTACTCATCTGTGTTTTTTAAAGCCCTCCAGATTTACACCTTTGGTAGAAATAAATATGTCAGGTCTCAGTTTCCTCTCTTCTTCTTTTTTTTTGCATTTCCTCTATTTGTTTCATTACTATGTACCAATGACAGCAACCTTCAAATATAAAAATGTCTACTCTCATTATCTCTGCCAACAAGGTTCTGTTTTGCCAGCATCTGTTTATTGGTCTATTTGTCTGCCTGTTCTTCTGTTTGTTGTGTTTGTCAAAGTTGGACTTAATGAGCATTAACACATAGTTAACTTGTTCTTTTTGTGTTTTTTTTTTAGGGAGCAGCCCATCTTCAGTGCCAGAGCTCATGTCTTCCAGATCGACCCGGCCACCAAGCGAAACTGGCTGCCGGCCAGCAAACATGCTGTCACTGTGTCCTTCTTTTATGATGCGAGCCGCAGCGTGTACCGCATCATCAGCGTTGGCGGAACGAAGGTGAGAGCCAGTTACAGTAATAATCTACATACCCCACAAGCAGAGGCCTGCATTCAAGAAAAAAAAAAACAACAACAGCCGCTGTCAATGCATCATTTATGTGTCATGATGGTTGTGTTATTCATGGAGGATTTGCAGGGCAGACGCTTGGGCTGTGTAGGTTTTAGAGGATAGAGGGCACAAAGAGGTCAGAGAGAAGTGCAACCTGGTGACATACTAGAATGATTTTTTTTGCTTTTTTAAAGTGACTGTGAGGAGTTTCTAAGTAATTGTAAAAAAGTCTCACTTTTAGATATATGCCTGATCGAAATACACACTTTAAGATGAGTTTTATAGCATCAAAATAGGTTATCTATAAATGCTATTCCTTAGCTTCTTGGTCAGGTTGGACAGGACAGGGCTGGACTGGACTGGCCTGGATACTCAACTTCGGGAACTAGACAATTAAAACTGGAGCAGATTTATATTATTCGGACACGTCTTAGAGCTCCGGGCTGTAAGTAGTGATATATAGATATATATTTTCAAAACTTGCTTGTTGTCACACATCAATAATACCGCGATGTAACTAGAAAGAGATACATTACCTCGTCGCTTTGCATCCTGTAAGTTGTTGAAAAAAGAAGTTGTAAAGCAATGCAGAGTTCTGAGGAAGGTCCGGGCTACAACACAACAAATGCATGCTTTGGCCTCGGTAACGTGTTGTGGTGCGTTCCAGTTGTAGTCAGAAGTAGGAATTTCCGTGTTCTGAGTAGGAAACTGCAGCTGGAACAACCCCCGAAGTCGGAATTTCCTACTGGGAACTCGGTGAAACCTCGTCACCCCGAGTTGACAATCGAAGTGTGAACAGTTATTTAGCTCCTGTAATAATCAATTTATTTGCACTACTTTTTTTTCTTTCTTTTTTTTTATTTATTTATTTATTTTTTAAATGTATATTTTTGGGCATTTATTGATAGGAGAGAGACAGTGGATAGGCTTGTGAAAGGGGGAGAGAGAGCAGGGGAAGACACTCTGCAAACTGGTCACAGGCGGGATTCGAACGTGGACCGGCAGAAGCATGTACATGGGGTGCTAACCACTACGCCAAACCAGCACCCCTATTTATTTGCACTTCTGACTGGGGTGTGTCGCTCTAGATCAGCTGTATACATAGTATTGTTAGACTTATATTTACAAAAATGCTGCCATAGTGATAATCACATTCTTCATGTGATATTTGTGAACAACAACACAGGGCGTGCTAACAACAGCTAACAATAGCCTTCATGTGATATTTGCGAACAAGAACACAGAGCGTGGTAAGAACAGCTAACAATAGCCTGGTAGATCAGCATGATTCTCCTCACAGTCCCTTTCAGAAAAAGAAGCTCATGCTCTGTGTTCATTTTTGCAGCTATTTCAACACATTTATTTTTTTTCTATCTGAAACTTCGATTTAAGTAACCTAATAGCAAAATAAGTTGCAACAGGAAACATGCTGTCTACTTAACTCTCGGTCTGTTTACACTGCTGTTATAAGGACCCCTGGGTCAATTCGCCTTCACAGTAAATTTTTCCAGCCCAGTTCATACTGACTTTTCAGGGCGTGATATTTACACCTCTGTGAGGCTTCCATTTTTTCAGCTATTGCAACACTTGTATGTTTTTTCTATCTGAAACTTGATTTAAGTAACTCTGACAGTGGTAGACAGGAGCACTACGAGTGAGCATATATGCCTTTGTGTGTGTATGTGGGGGCACGCACCATGTGCCGCACATCAAACTGTATTGCAGTGTGAATTGATACGGATAATGTGACCTCTAAGAATTAATGTGAATTTTTCTAGATGAATCTAAAGCAGAATCTCTTGCATAAGTTGACCTACTGTGTGGTTGGTCTCCAAAGGTAGTATCAGAGGTGTAATACTGGTCAGAAAGGAACACCCAGACTTGGGGTGATAGCAGCACTTTATGTGTGTCTGTATCCATTTATGTATTTGTGAGAAAAAGAGGCGGGATCTCGGAGAGTGAAAGGCATGCAGACTCTGACAGTGGTAGACAGGGAATGGAAGTGGCAAAATTGTGGCCTACGTTGAAACAAAAAGATGTTGACCACACAACTTTCAGTAATTGGAAACACCAGCAGCTTGAAGAAGCAGTTATTTTTGTAGCTTAACATTGAATCAAGAGTACCATGTGTTTGATATTGTTGCCACTGAAAACCTACAGGCCAAAATTTGCCCTCACAGAACATCAGCAGGAATCGATAAGGCAAGAAATGGATCATTGAGAGGAGTTGTTAGTGGTACTGGTATCATTAAAATCATCAATTGCCAACCCCTATATGTGAAACGTGGACTGTGTCATGCCCTATAGCATTCTTCCAAAGTGTATTGCTCTGTGAATTCATCCAGATATCACATCTTTATATAATGTGAATGTGTGGAGCTGAAATAATCTTGTGCTTTGCTTTGGCAATTTTACGTGAACGGATTGTGAAAAGGAGTTCATGTTTGCCTGCTGTGTGAATTAGGCCCTGGTTTGGTGTGAGATGTGTAGTTTTGCCTCTGTTGTTTTGAGGTGTGGTGTTCATTTTTATGTGGTATTGTTGTTCGGCGGCAACACACTTTAAAAAAAATCTGCTCATGTCCCTTTAGGAGGTAAATATTTAAAACGGCAATATGAAATCCCAATTTGTGATTTATTTTTAAAGATGTATTCCAGCATTAATCAGTTCCGAAGGGAAATGAAACCTCTTTCTCCCTTGTTTTTTGTATTTAAATTCAAGCCAGTATGAGATGCAGCTAGAGTGAAGGAAAATCAAACATTTACCATAACTGTGCTCCTATAATGGCCTTGTTAGTTTCAGCAGTGGTTATGCTTTCCTCAGATGGTATTACATTTAGTAAAGAGGCTCTGCATTTGTGTATAAATATACCCCATTGACTTTTGTTTTATTAAGCACACTCCTCTTGAAATAAAGGGGGAATAAACCTGTTCCCTCCTCAGTTATGCCTGTCATGGGGCAGGAATGCATTAGTCAAAGTTTCAGAAATTGTCAGCTGAATATTAAAAACACAATCAAATCACTAATGTAGAATTCAAAACAACAGTGAGACACCTGGGAGTGTAAAACATAAACAGCAGATCTTGATAGCACTTAACTCAGAAAGAATGATTCACTTTGTAGTTATCGGCCAATTGAGCCAGTTTAGTGCCCTGAGACTGGGAGCGTTTGGAGAAGAGACCAAAGAACTTCACGTTTGGCAAAAAATCCCCTAATCAGACAATTCACTCGAGAGAGGAGCTGAACAGATCATCTCGCAGCACTGCAAGCTTATTTATCTATGAAAAGTTGTTGAATATTTGACTTCATTTGAATGCACAGTAGGGCTGGCACTTCTCCACGATCAGTTTTCAAGCGTACACGCTAATAAAAGCAAAGATATGAAGTTATCAGCCCCCAACCCCCCATTTCCATTTGATCATCTTGCTGTCTTCCTCTCCTGAGGCTGCAACGGTGGGCTGTCTTTGCATATGAATCTTACCATCCATGATGGCCAATTTCCATACAGCTGCTTGTGGGGCCAATTGAGGAGGACGCCTTCACACCGGGCTCATGATTAAGTACAGCTAAAGACACAATGCAGTTCTGTTTCTGTATTACAGCACTGCACAGTGCACCATTGACCTCTCAGTAATCAGAAAAAATCAGTTCGCTATTTATGTACATTCAAATGAGTGTGCAATAGTGGACTGTAATGAATTTGGCATTTAAAGGTGACAAAATAATTTATGTCATCCACTGATTCTGGATATTTGGAATTCATTGTCCTTGAAAAAATCAGCCTTTGTAAATTAATGAATAAAATCAGCATTTGCAACACCAGCATATTCAATGCTATCTAATTCTTCCCTTTCATCTTAAAATATACATGTACGCATGTCTTAGGGTATAATATGTAGACTTATCATATTGAAAGAAATCCTTTAATTATCATAGTCAATACACGACATTTCTTGATTCCATGACGACTGCATGTTCTGTAGCCAAAGGTGAAAGGAATCACTGTAAAGATTCCCAGCTACCCCAAACATCATCCTTAGTCATTAATTTGATTAAAGACCCTCGGTCAGAGAGTTGCAAGCCTTGAAATGATGTAACCAGTTATAAACTCAAATTCCCACGAGTGCTTTGTGTTTATATATTTGTTCAAAATGCCTCCACTTATATTATGTTGTCTTCAAATGGCCCTCACTTCTCTGCTGCAGTCTGATCTCCACCCTGCTGTCCACACTCCTCATCTTTACCCCCATGGTTTTTAGGGCATTCCAACATTTATTCTGTATCCAAAGCTCCTGATGTCCAGAGAAGTTGTTAAAATAAACCAAAAGAAAGTTCACAGTGCAAAAATGTAGGACATCAGTGCAAAGACAAGTTCACAGAAGGATGCCATAGACACTTATAAATCAAAAGTATGGCTACACTTCAGCTTCTACATAATGAAAGGACCAACAAAATTGATTATTTTGATATACTGATGTATATTTGTTTTGCAATATATCAAAGTCCCAGAAACTCCCAGAAACACATGATTATCGTGGACCATGCATCCCGTATCGTATCATGTTGTGAGGTACCCTGCAATTCTCATCCCTAAAGATGATTTATTAAAAAGATTAAGTTTTTAATATTAATTCTTTTATTTGTTTATTTTTGCAATCAGGCCATCATCAACAGCACCATCACCCCCAACATGACGTTCACCAAAACCTCTCAGAAGTTTGGGCAGTGGGCTGACAGCCGAGCAAACACCGTGTATGGACTGGGCTTCTCCACGGAGCAGCAGCTGCAGCAGGTACAAAAACACACACCTGCTCCTCAGCAGCCTTTTTTTCATGTCATATTTTGTTATTGTTTGATTCAAGACCCCTTAGGAAAAGGGGAAGAGTTCACATACTGTAAGATTAAGCTGCCATTAAGAATGATTTAGTTACATATGAAGATTGTAAAAAAAAGGATTATTAAATTGAGACACTAAAACAAACAAATATTCCTGTTTATTGTATATTTTACATCATGAAACATGCATAATTAGGTAAATATTGAATGTTGAGTTTTGAGTTAGCTTCTGTCTGATTCAGGCTTGACTTCTCTCTCTTCTTGTCCAGTTTGCAGATCAGTTTAAGGAGGTGAAGGAGGCGGCGCGTCTGGCCAGAGAGAAATCCCAGGAGAGGTTTGAACTTGCTAACCCTGCGCTCAACATCGCAGCTCCAGAGGTAAATAACTACTCATCTTTTGAGAGTACTTGTTTTCATTCTCACATACCCAGGTTATAATGACCGAATAGATCAAAGTCTGCAAATGCAAATAACCAAGTCTATATGTTGTTTGTTTGTGTTAGACAGGATGAAATGATGAAGAATCATTCACTGTGTATGTGGTGGCCTAATCAGTAAGATTAAATACAGACAAAAAAACATGAACAAAGTTGGGAATCTTTCATCTCTGTTAATTTAGAGATCACAATAATAAACCTCATGAAACATTTTTATTTGCCTCCAAAAAAATGCCAAAAAAATGGTCAACATCAGAGGCATGGGTTATTATTATTATTGTTGAGTATTCTGAAGTAGACCTTTTAATGCTTTGGGCAGTTAAGACCCTTATTATACTGGAGAACTATAAGGTGGCTAAGACTTCTAAATTTCATGGATGAATAAATAAAGAAATAGATTTAGTTGGATGGATGAGTTTGTAGGTATATAAAGATGGATGGGCACACTGTATAGTTATGGATGGACTTATGGGTGGTGATGTAGTTGTAATGGCTGTACAGATAGGCTGATTAATAACTGATGGAAAGAAGATGAAAATTATAGAGAAAGAAATTAACAGTTGGGTAAATGGATGAATGATGGTGAGAATGTGATTTGGTGAAGTGACAGAAATACTGATGAACAGAAATGGATGGATGAATTGTTCATGGAAGTAAGATGTATCTTATTTCATATCTTGAAAAGACAATATCTAATATAACTTAACAGAAAGACAACCAGTGTGTAAAAACACAATACGGAGACACATTGGTCAGACAAATCAGCATATTTGCTCTTTCCTGTTGTTGAAAAAATGGATAAAATGTACGCAAACTTTAAAACTTTAAACGTTAATTAATTGTCTTATTAATTGAAGAGTAAGAATTTAATATATTTCATAGCATTAATTACTGCTTAGACCTTAAAAGCTACTACTGTAAAATGATTGTCATTAGAGTAGAGGGGACACAGTCCCTTTTAAGGACATATTATGATGCAACATTAAGAAAGGAGCATTTTTAACAGCCTCCTTGAAAATAGTGTTTTTGTAAGAATTTGTGCCTTAAATTCAATAAAAACATTTAAAAAAGAGAATCAAGCATTTGTATTAATGTCAAAATGAATGTCCAAATTGCTCTCTAAGGGTACATATAAAAAATGGCTGACATATTCTTAAAACACAGTTGTATTTAATACCCATTTTTCATTTTCTGTAATTACTTGTATTTAAATCCAAGAAAGCTGATTTTAATTACGTGTTAGTGTCCTGATGAAGGGGTTGAGGTATTTTCAAGACCATCATCTGTAAGCAGTCATCAGTACGGTGACCTCCACTGGTTTTGATAAAAAAAAATATGATTTTTATTATTTTGCTGGACTTTTATCTGAAAAGCTCTCAGTACCAGTGTTTGCTGATCATTTCAACATTGCCTTTGAATTTGAATGGACTGCAGGTTGAGGTTGTAACAAATGAAGAACGCCCCAGAGATGGAGCAGAGCAGTAATATGTGATGATCTCTGTCCCTTTTGCTTCTATTTTAAACATACACAGAATCATCAGGGATTAGATGGATCCCATCTGGCCGCTCCATTATATTCTCCCTTTGGTTAACTCCATTAAGAGACTTCATGCATGACAAATGGATCGAGGAAGCATAAAGAGACACCGGCACTGAAGGTGTGTGCAGGGACAGTAATGACTCAGACCGAGAGAGAAAAGAATGAGGGATCAGGAGAAGGAGGGGACAGGAAGAGGAGCTTAATCATGTATAATTGAAAGAATCTGGCTGTTTCTGAAGTGACAATGGTCTTTATTCTGCCAGTGCTGGTGAATTCTCAGTGAACTTGATGACTTTGGTTCAGATAGATAAGTGAGACTTCAATTGAACTTTTGTCCTTCACTTCAACCTTTCTAGGGGGCCGTTCATGCAAGGCCTAAAATGGTCAAATCTGATACGTTTTCGTTGCGTTTTGACCTCCTGTTTACATGGAAACGGTACCTGGATTGCTTAAATCCGCAAACTTTTGACACCAGGCTCCAGAGTGGAGAATTTTCAATACCCTCTCCAAGCAGCGCCGTGTAAACTCCGATCAGAGCATTTCAGGATGAAATGCTGACACAGCCTTCATGACGTCACATGAAGGCTGTGCACACATACCAGGAACAACAACAGCTCTGACCGTCTACCGAGTAACGTGTTAGCCACTTAACAAGCTTGGTTTGTTGTCCAGACAAAACTATCCAGACAGATTTGTTGTCCGCACTGGTTTGTTGTCCAGAAAAGAAACTCCTGCGTCTTTGTGCGTCCACTCGCCATTGTTGTTTGTGAAAAGTTTTTCTTCTTCATACGTGTACTGTAGCACCACAGCCTCTCTGCAAACCTACACCGCCATCTACTGAGCTGGCATGCATACTACAGCAGTTTCATTCGTCTCCAGCATCTCCGTCTGAACGCGGATCGACTTTGAATACGCAAAGGAAAAATCTTTGCGTTTAAGTCAGAGAGTGTCCATGTAAACGTAGCCTTAGTATCTGGATGGATGGGTGGATGGATGGATGGGTGGACATGTAGGTGAATGGTTGAATGGTGTTCATTATGTCTTTAAGTTACATGGATATAGTCACTTTCTTTTATCCCAGACATGCAGATTCTTCACGTACCTTGATATGTTTCGGCAGAAACTTCCGCCTTCCTCAGAAGTTTCACCAGATGATAGGTGTGACGTGTTAAATCAGCTGGTGTTACTGTGAGTTTTTATTAGCACTGACTTTGTACTTAAAACATGTCAAGGTACGTGAAGAATCTGCATGTCTGAGATAAAAGAAAGTAACTATATCTATGTAGGTGGATGGATGGATGGCTAAATAGATGGATCAAAGAATTGATGGATGGGTGAATGGATAACTTGAAAGTTTACAGATGGATGTTGAACGAATTAAAAATGGAATAACACTCCATGTATGAAGGTTTGATGGATAAACAAATGACAATTGAGAGCATTGTAAATTCCTGTTATATTAATTTTCTTAAATGTTAAAATTTTTGAAGGATAGCTGGTGGAATGGATGAATCGTTCATGACAGGGGAGTTTATTGTTTCATTGTTGCAGTGATGGATGGATGGCTGGATGGACAAATTCAAATAGCTAATTCATTAGACCACCTGTCATAAAAAGGAGAAAACATAAATATTTATCAATCTTTCAAAAATGCGTTAAAACTTGGAAGTGTTACTTTTATTGGAAATACATTTTGAAAACAATCTAGGTATTGTAATTGTATTGTGAATTCATGGCTCTCATAACTTCAGAAAATAATCAAGCATAACATTCAACCACTTATATTTTTTCTGCTCAGGAATATAAGTGAATAACTATAATCTGACATCTTAATCAAGAAATGAAAATGGGCATCCAAATTTTTGAAGTTTTTTTTGTTTGTCTTTTGGGGAAAATATGAAATTTAGAACTTCATGGACAACAATAATAATTATATTTAGCCTTAGAAATATAGTTTTGGTTAAAGAGCTTGAACAAACTGGTGTATTAAACATTACAGAAATATTATCAGTTCTGCAAATTTGGGGAGGCTTTGGCATAAACCTTGCAGGGGGTGGTGGTCTAATAAATTTGCCTAATACTGTTTATATGAAAAGGTCGTTATAGATTATTGCTCGATGAATGGGTGAAATGATGGGTGAATGGCTTACAGATACGGTAAAAAGATCAGTGGGTGGATGAATGAATCAATAGATTGATGAAGAGGTGTATTTTTGAATTCAATGGATGGATGGATCAGTTGATGAACGGATGGAGTGATGGGTGAGTGGATGGATTTATGGATATTTGGATGTATTGGTGGATAGATAGATGATAGATAGATGGATCTTTAACAGTTGTGTAAATGGACGGATGGATTGCTGGATGGATTGAATGATGTAAATTGGCTGTTTGATGTTGGGATCAATGATGCATGGATGATAGATTATTATCAAATGAAATATGGATGAATGGACAGATGCATCGACTCTGGTTCATTCTTTTCTCTGACATATTCCTGAGACTTTTATCTTTGACTTTATCTTCTTTGCATAACAAGCCTCTACTGTCGTGACCTTACTCACAGACACAGTGGTATTTCGGTGACATTTACAGTGAGTGGTACACACCTTGTTTTGTGTCTGTGATGTAGTTCTATGATCACAGAAGAGACCATGTTACCGGCTAACTTTTGGAGAGGATAAGAGCTGCTTTGCTCTCCGTGTTGGATGCTTCTGCCAAGTATTTGGATTAAGAGGGCCCTGAAGTGTTGGGGCGTCAAAACAGAAAAATGTGTGTGCAGTGTGTTAAGATCCCAACAAAGAGGCACTCAGCAGGTCTGAGAGACTGCAGAGTCACACTGCAAACCGTAACCTCTCTGTTAAATTCACAGATAAGAGCTGATAGTTTTTCTTGTCTTGTCTTCTTTTTTTACTAAGTGTGGTGGAGAGAGAAGGCTTAAAACAACAAAGAACAAAGAAGGGCAACTGTGATAAAAGCTGAGTGCATAATTGTTACAACAATGAACCAACTTGCTGGCATTTAAAGGTAAAAACTGCGTCAGATGTTCTCATCAAGTTCAGTGCACTTTTAAAAGCTTTTCTGCTGGATTGTGCTTTACAGAATCAGAGTTAAAGGAAAATAATAATGAAATTGATCTGCCACCTTCATGTGTTTTGCTTTCATCTTTTAAACTGAAGGACTTGCATGTCCAAGTAATACATACAAAATGTTTGATATTTGGTGTCCACATATATTAAAATAAAATAGTATTTGTTTTACCCTTGAATATGTACATACAGTAGGCATGGATATTGAAATCTAGTACCAATTTGATTCAGTGCCAATATATGTCATTCTTAACAACTAATTTGCAACAGTCCAAACTTAGGTACTATCAATTAGATGTCAAAGCCAAAGATGCAGAACCCTCTTTGCCATCTGTTCTTAGTGAGCACTCTGATTTAGCCCTCCAGCTAAAGAAACAGAAAAATCTTTACATGGGCCACAGAGACAATATTTTCTCATAAAGGTATTTATCTGGGCACTGCTGCTGTGGCCCATGTACAGATTCTTCTATTTCTGCACAAAAAAGTGTCAATTTAGCACCAGTACAAACAAAACTAAATTAAAACACAGAAATAATACCCAGACCTTGTCCAAAACGGATCCATTAGTATGGTTGTCTATTTTGTTTCTGCCCTGTAGCACAGAAGAGGGTCATAGATGATTTGGTACTGGGCTATACAGAAATAAAAGTAATTCTAATAACCCTTTTTGGAAAACCTGAGACAGAACGGTGTTTTATTTTGAAGGATGACTGCATCAGACTTAACACACAGGCTCTTTGTCTCTGCAACTGCTGTGACTAACATGAAGCACTACCTGAGATAAACTTGCTGTTTAACCTTGTGATCTCGTATTTGTTGTCCTTCTGTGCTCAGGACATAGTTGATTCTGCACAATGTGTGTCACTGGAGGGCAGTCAAAGTTTCCTAAAGTATAAGGGTAACATTCAGAGGGACGAGCTAATGAAATGCTAAAAAATAATCAACAGAAACATCAGATCAGCTCAGACTGATGACACCCTGTCAGCATTGTAGACGTGCTGTTTTTACTGCATTATCCTCCATGTTCAGGATGTATTGCTGTCTTCTGTGGTGCAATAAATTCTGTGTAAATGCTTTTAGTAGCAATGTTTTGACATTTTATTCTTCAATTATTTTTTTTAAATTCAGCACATTGTGTTTTCCTGAAGCCAGTGGGCGCTAGTTGCCAGCCAACATTCAGCCATTTGACTCTCTTACTCTCTTTGTTACGTTTATTTCTAGTGATGCACTGATTGTGAAAATCTGGGCTAATGGTGAATTAGATGTTTAAAATGATAATATGAAAGCTAATACTAATGCTGATACCAGCATTTTTCTTAATTCCTTCATAATACAAATATTTTTTCTTCTGTTTGATGATGAAAACAGATATATTTGTCCAACAGATTATTTTTACTTCCATTTAAAGAGAATCATCTTTCACTCAGCAGATAGATGAGCCAGATGCCAGAAATTAAGATGTATGACACAACAGATAAACATCTGAAACTGGTAACTGTTGACCCCACAGTTAATTGCCAGTATTTGTGAAAAGGATCTATATTGGTCAATACCAATGTTGATTGTGGGTTCTTAATGCTATGAAAAACGTTTTATTGAAAAAATGTTGTGATATATTGATACATGATATATCCTATAGTGACCCCCTAGTGGATATGCATGTCCTATCACCAGACTTTTGCCAATATAAAATACAAAACAGCTGACTACATCCCTAAATATCATTGTTAAACATCTGATGAAATCAGAGTGAATGCCTCTGCATTGGAGTTTATAGACAAGCTCATGGATCCATCTGATCCTGCATTATGATAAGTTTACTTTTTACCAGCTTGACTGTTCGTCATCTCCCCCCTGCTCCCCCTTGATTACATAAAACCAGGATGTGGTGGTTTGCTTCGTCTCAAGAGGTGGTATCAGAGCCAGTATACTGGAGAGAGGGGAGCACAGTGACCCAGCAGGGGATGGCAGAGCTTTAAGGGTGTGTGTCTGCCTTTGTGTGGATGTGAAGCACATGCAGTGCTGTGCTTTCTGCCATACCTTCAAAAATATGTTGTGCAAGTAATAAAACAAGTGTGTTGAGATCCATGCAAAAAATGTCAACTCGAAAATATTAAGAGCAGTTGCTGTTTTGAATACCTACATAAGCTGTATGTTACAAACATCACCACACGTAAATAAATGTTATTTTCTTCTAAAATGAAAGTGGAGACCCCTTGCCCTCAATGTGTGAGAGTGTTAAGTACAGTGATGATGTACACACACAGAGGTCAGGGTCAAAGAGACCAGTATGAAGTGTCAGATCAGGTTACCATGGCAACTAGAGGCCCGTTTACATGATGGATGTAACCTTAGAAAAGAAAGAGACAAAACTCCCCCCCCCCATGCTCATTAACACAGTGACAAATTTTCATGCATGCACTCAGATTGAGTTATTATGCTAACACACACACACACACACACACACACATCACACACACTCTTGGAAAGAACTGCAAGGTCAGACTGAGGCGAACGGCACGTACAGATTTCTAGATAACACAGCGCTCATTGATTTTGTGTCAGACGGTGCACATTGAGCTGTTGTGTAGCTCTTCTTCTGTTTATTATCACATTTTCTGAGTCACCGCCTGCTGCACACCACACAGCACACCACACTGCTGAATATCAGAACCCATGTAATGTAGAAATAATACCCAATCAGAGGAGTTATGGGCTGAGAGGACTCAGGTTTATTGTGCATGTGAACTATAGCCAAGTATTGATGAAAGCCTCTGTGTGGCTAATACCAGTTTACAGCTCCATTAAGGCTTTTATACCAAGATGTGTGTTCTGTTTAAAGATTTAAACAAGCAGGCTGCCATTGTGAAGGTGGACAAACATTAAAACAAAAAGCAACATTGGAAAGAGTATTTGAAACATATGACAGATTTGTGCCCGGGTGATTTAACTGTATAACTAAAATAAACAGTATAAGTAACAGGCTTATTTCAAGTATAAAGTAAAGGGACTGTGAGGAGAATCTGTTTCCAGCGACATAAAGACTCTGCTACCCATGAGCACGCGCGGCGACTGTCGTAATGCTGTGTTCCAGTAACCTCGGAACTGGGAGTGACGTCATCTTCGACTTATCGGCGTTCCAGTTGGAGTTGGAAAAAAAATGCTGATCTACCAGGCTATTGTTAGCTGTTGTTAGCACGCCCTGTGTTGTTGTATGAAGAATGTGATTATCACTATGGCAGCACTTTTGTAAATATAAGTCTCACAATACTATGTATACAGCTGATCTAGAGCGACACACCCCAGTCAGAAGTGCTAATAAATTGATTATTACAGGAGCTAAATAACTGTTCACACTGGGGGCATCCATCTTCGATTGTCAACTCGGGTTTCGCGAGGTTTCACCAAGTTTCCAGTAGGAAATTCCGACTTCGGGGGATGTTCCACTTGTAGTTTTCTACTCGGAACTCGGAAATTCCGACTTCCAAGTACAGCTGGAACGCACCACAAGCCAAAGCGTGTGTATGTTGTGATGCTAATAAAAATGCAGCTTGGACCTTCCTCAGAACTCTGCATTGCTTTTTTCAACAACTTACAGGATGCAAAGCGACGAGGTAATGTATCTCTTTCTAGTTACATAGCGGTAGTTTTTGATGTGTGACAACGAGCAATTTTTGGAAAACTTAGTATTGTAGTTTTGTAGCCAGCTATATATGGCTACTTACAGCCCGATGCTCTAAGACGTGTCCAAATATTATAAATTTGCTCTAGTTTTAATTGTCTTGTTCCCGAAGTTGAGTATCCAGGCCAGTCCAGCCCTGTCCAACCCGACCGGAAGGCTAAGGAATGGCATTTATAGATAACCTATTTTGATGCTATAAAACTCATCTTAAAGTGTGTATTTCGATTAGGCATATATCTAAAAGTGAGACTTTTTTGTAATTATTTAGAAACTCCTCACAGTCCCTTTAATATGGACAACTAATCTCCATCTCTGCTGTTGATGCGACGCCAAAATACTCCCACATCAGATGCTGCATATTACATCAGTGATGTGGATTAGAGCTGACAGAAGTAGGCTGATGTGACTGTGTTGACAGTGGATGACACCACATGATGTCAGTCTTCAGTGTTCAGCCAGTAGTTACATCAGTGTAGTGACCATATTCAAGCTGCAGAGGGCAGCTGCCATGCTTATACTCGACACAGTATAAAAAATCTTAAAAGGTCATATTATGCTTCAACAAGTGTTATATGCTCTTTAGTGTGTTTACATGTCTCTTTCACATTTAGAACGACAATAACTCTTCTGCATCAGAACTGTCCCAGTATAGCTGACTGGAATGTCTAATTCTCTGAGCCCCAGAGAAAAGACCCACTAGTGTGACATGATACCATCATTACATTAGCATTTCAAGTCAGTATCAGGGTGGCGAGCCCAGTGCAAAGTAGAGACGGTAGAAGGGATGCAGAGCTGTTGACAGCTTGACCCTAAACTGCTCTAAACTGACCAATTACCACAGACCAGTAACCAGCCAATCACAACAGACAGAGTGGTGTCCTTAAAGGGACAGAGGCTCCAGCAGATGCTGTGTTTTCATCAACAAATTTCATTTAGTTTGGCTCTGTACAGGAATTGTAGATGTTAGCACCAATAAATGAGGAGAAAAGTCAGATTACGTCAGGGTACATTTATTAAATTACAGATTTTTTTGTTTTACATAGTTGTTACGCCCCATTTAGGGGTGGCCAAGACATAACATGGAACATTTCCACTGTAGTCAGTCAGCAGGTTTAAACCAACTGTTGGTGTATTTTATTTTACAAAATCAATAATAACAACAATTCAAAAACTTAAATTACCTCAAGTTGCCCGAGGTGCCTCTACTGCCTTACATGCAACAAAATCTAACACAAGAAATGACAATCAGTCTCTCTTCACTGTGGTGACGTCATTGAGCCGTTTATATAGAGCCTTTCCCTCCTCCACAGCCAATCACAGGTGTTGGTGTGATGATCTCAGTCCAGCTGGAGACATGGGCAGCACATCTGATCAAACACACACACTGACGTATACATGCACACACTCAGTCACATCGAGGGCGCAGGAGAACCTATAGCCAAACAAATATGAGAAACACAATACAGAGCAAAATATGGCCAGGGTCGTAACAATAGTGCTTAAAGAAATGTTTTATGAGTGTTGTATGAATCTCCTTTTCATATCAGTATGTTCTGCATCATGCTCAGCGGGTCAGTAGCAGCCACGGTCAGTAAGCATTTCCAGTATTGCAGATCTGAATGTGTGCAGCCTGGAGCTGTGTACAGAGCACATATTCTCCCTCTGAAGGCAGCAGGGGATCAGCATGTAGTAAAGCTTCAGCTCTGACTTGTTTGCAGAGCTCAGAGATAAGATGGAGGAAGAGATGGTGAGGTTCAGAGAGATAAAAATGAAGAATAATAAACAGAGCGATACAGAGTGAGTTATAAAACCAACACAAAGAAAGAAAAACAGTTCAGTGCTGCAAGATTATATTTATCCAGTGTTTTATCTGTTTTTAGATACTTTATTAAACTGTTAGAGAATTGAATCTTTGGCTGAACCCTACGGACTCCCTATAATGACATTGACAGAAAAAAATGTCATCTTCTTGTGCACACATAAATCAATCCTGTGCACATGCAAGCTATCTTGCGCACACGTAAAACTTTCTCGTGCACTCCAGATGGTTTTTCATGCTCACGAAAAACTTTTTGTGCTCACAAAAAAGTGAGATTCTGCGTCACTGACTTGGGTAAAGATCAGCATAAGGCCATTTATGTGTACCATGTTTTTGAAGATGTTACGTCTCTTTATGGTGAAGTTATTACCTCCACCAGGAGGTTATGTTTTCGGGAGATTCTTTTTGTCTGTCTGTCTGTCTGTGAACAAAATAACTCAGAAAGTAATGGATGGATTTTGATGAAATCTTCAAGAAATGTTCAGCATGGGAAAAGGAAGAAGTGATTCAATTTTGGTGCTGATTCGGACAACCGTCTGGATCCGCCATGACGAAAAATGCGATTTTCGTGAATAACTACTGAACTAAAATAGATATCATTATGAAACTAATTGCTAATGGTATGTTTTCACGGTCAAGGAATCTAAATATTTCAATGAAATAAAGGTACTAATAAAGGTAAGGACTAATATTTATGGTAAAAATTACAGTACGGGAGAGGACTGTGATGCTGGCGGAGGTCTGCGCTCTCCGAGTGCTTTTCTAGTTAAATTTTCTTTCGCAGCATTTATTCACTATGGAAATTTTGAAACAGTCTCTACGCTGATGAGCCATGACTGGAAGCACATAGAGACAAACTGAAGTTGTTGGGTTTGGAGAACGGCTCATATGGAAGAAAACGAGGTTGTAGCTCACAGGCTTCATGACAGTGATTACAAACGGGTCGAATATTTCACTAGGTTGTTTCTTTGATAAGCTATTGACCTAGGTTAGTTTTGAGCATGCAGGCGAAACTTTAGATTAATTTTTTTCTGCCAGTGTCCTTTTATGAGCTCCGTATAACCCTTTTCCACGTTCATAAAAGTTTGCGCATTGTGTAAAATGTAGGTTAAAATCAGAATTAGATGGTTAAATAAACTTCATGAATGACTGAACATGTCACAAAGACAAATATCAAAAAGAGAAAGCCAAGTAGGTATTTAGGTATATTATGTGAAGGGAATACTGGTTAGTAGCCCTTTAAACAGGTGGGCTAGTCTGAGTGCCAGCATGTGAGCTGTGACAGCAGCTGTTTCCTCTACATAATTTGTGTAACTTTAAGAAAAAAAGAATCAAAATAGCATCAACAAAATGTCAAGTTAGATATATGGTTTTTGATATTTATAACTGGAAAATGTTATCCCATCCCCATTAAAACTGTCATTTTAGGTTATGAATAACCGCCCATGTGATGTTTTGCCTCTACTGTTTATAGAATGCATGTCATCACCACCCAGGTCATAATCACTCATTTTTAGTTCAGTTTCAGTGAAGTTAGTGTTTGTTGTTCCTGACTCTTGATGGCTGAGGGATACATGGCCCTTATGTTACAGCCAAAGTTCTAAACACAAGGTCTATGGAAAAGTGCGATGCTGAAAAGAATCTTCCTGCATGGTTCAGTAAAGTTAATGTTGATTTTCAGTTTTAACCTAAGTGTGTTAATTAGGCAGCGCCTCTGACTGCTATATATTGCCTAGCATCCACACTGGTACAAAGCTTACAAGTTACTTTAGTGGCAGTCAGATTTAGTGTCATAGGCCTCCAGCAGCCCCACTTCAAAGAACGTGAACAATGTCTTTAAGCTTCATGAACTTGTGCTTTTCTACTTTAACCAAGGAAGTTATGTTTTTGCTGATTTGTTAGTTTGTGAATAGAATAACTCAATAAGTTAAGAGCAGATTTTCAGGGAATCTCGGCCATGGCATAAATAAGTAGA
Source organism: Scarus forsteni (assembly GCA_036419115.1). Lineage (NCBI taxonomy): Eukaryota > Metazoa > Chordata > Actinopteri > Labriformes > Labridae > Scarus > Scarus forsteni. The sequence goes on from JAZDUH010000136.1 coordinate 33,149,361, forward strand.
GGCTAGATTCTGTTGGTTATCTTACCCCAAATGTGGATCAAGGAATTTATTTAAAGGTTTTCATAGCAGTGCAAGATAGGGCATTTTTTTCATATTTCTGCTAAATACTTAAAAATTTATTTCCAAATATTAGCTTAACTTTAGGGGACGTTACTCGTGGTACAAAGGTGAGTTTTGATTCATTTTTAGCCACATTTAATCACAATTCCAGATCACAATTCAAGATAGAGCAAAAAGGCCTGCATTGCTACCTTCTCTATAGTAAAGTGTGGTGAGATAACACTTGTTATGAATTCACGCTGTACAAATAAAGATTGATTGATAAACAAGTTTGAACATCTTATTTAAAGACACTCAGAAAGTACTGTCTGCGTCATTAGGTCTTATTTTTCTGTTTTTTATATCTTGAAATAGGACATTAATCTGGACTTGTCAGATTAATGTGTCTTAAATAATAATAACAATAATACATTTTATTTAAGGGCACCTTTCATGACGCTCAAGGTCACCTTACAAAAGATAAAACGTGCATTAAAATACACACAAAAACAGTTATAAAACATTAACGGATTAATAAGGGTAATGAAATAATTTTACAAGAAATTAGACGAATGCATATCTAGGCTCATGTTTTCCTGTGTTACCTGAGCAGCTGTGTTAAGTAGTAAGTTTGTTTCTTGCCTGCTGATTGGAGCGTTTCCTCCTCCTTACGTTCATGTTATCTGTGCAGAGGCAGACAGGGAGGCAAACAGAAACTCCACTCATCTATATTTTAAACCCCAGACTTGGCTTTAAAACAAAAAAGAGGAGTGTGTGTCTGTTTTTCAGTGGACAGACGTTTTAGTGGAAGCCTCACAGCGAGCACCTCTGCAGCACGGACAGATGAATAAATAAAGCAGCTTTGTGTTTTCAATGAAATGATGAGTGTGGAAACAGGAGCTTTATAAAGGCTGCTGGAGCACATGGACTGATGCATGGATAAATAAATAAACAGTGTAGATGTACTTAAGACCAACTATGGTGCAGAGACGTGGTGATGAAAAGCTTTCTCAGGAAAGTCTTTGAATATTTTAAGTATCTGGGGTTCCATCCAGAGTCCTCCCTGGATCCCAAAAAGATTTATTTAAGTCCATGCTATGGGGGATTTGAGGGCTTTTGTAGAACACAAATGCACAAAATCATGCTTTTTAGTTTTGTTTCATAATGTTTCTGGAAAAATAAAGAATTAAAAATGTGCTCAATTTGTGTGTTTTTAACACACCTCCAAGGATCTGCCTGTTACTTGGAGTGGGCGGGGCTAAAGCCTATTATGGACACAGTCACAAGAGGTCCAGTAACTCCATAACAGACCAAGACACCCCCCTCCTCAGTCCTTTACCTTAGCTAGCTGGAGAGCTGGTCAAAGAATGTCCAGGAAAACATACCAGGTATCATGTATCTAACCTGACACCAGATGGATCGTTCAATATATTTCACGAGTCCATCTGGGCAACATAGAACCATAGAAAATGTTTGAAGAGGACAGAACCTTTTATTAGTATATCTGCCAGGTGATTGGAAGGATCATTCTGTCAATCAGTTACAGACCAATCAGATAATGTGGTAGACACGAGGACAAAGTGTACGCAACTCCAGAGAACAAACTCTCCCCAAAACATGTTGAAGTAGAATTAAAATCTTCTTTTGACAGAGAAATGCTTCCAGTGTTGTTGTTTGTTTTCATTTAATAAGGAAATGCAGCCCAGATGTGATAAAATTGCTACTGAAGCTGTTGGCATCTCTGCTAATCTTTGTACAAGCAGTCCCCTCCTGCTGTTGTCTCACTTGTAGTTCTCAACTCGTCCTGCTTTAAAGGATTTTTACTGGGCTGTTCCTCTTCGGGCAGAGCATGGATCTGTCTGATTACAGACATTGAATCAGGCAGATCTAGCTGTACTGCAAGGTTACCATACCAGATACAGTCCATAATGGAAAATGGAAGACTTCTGTTGAGCTGCTATCATAAATAAGAAATGTATTACTAGTAACTGCCAGTCAGAGAGTAATGCCTGTAGGCACATTGTGCATTCGAAAGAGTGAGATTAATGGCTTCAGAAGGTACACCAGTTAAATCTACCTGCAGAAGTCGTCATTGTTTAATAAGTTACTTTATTTTATTTTTCTGTTTACTAAGCAGTAATCATTTTGATACTCATATATTCTGTATGAACAAGGTCTCTTTTTATTTAGAAAATATCACAAAAACATGCACAACAACAGAAGAGGAAAAATGCTCTGTTATACTATTCCTTGAGCTCTGAATTTACAGTGAGTTAACAGCTAGACAAATGTTCAGCAAAAAAGTAAATTAACATGCAGACAGGGTCATACAATGATGCAGATACTTGATGCTCTCTTCATTTCTTGTATGCTAATAAATAAATAAATCAGTAAATTAATAAAAAACAGATCAAACTAAAGTGTATACCAGTGGATTTAAGTGAGACATATACATACTGTTTATATGCAGTATATACTGTATACAGTACATATATTCTGTTTTCAACTTTTTCTGTCACTTAATAACAAAAAAAAATCCTGTTTGCCTGATGCCAATGATTTTCATTCTTTGATAAAGAAAATAAAGTAATGAAAATCTACACAGAGACTCACTAACTGGAAAGGACAAGCTTTCATGAGTCATAACCAACATGGATTCAAATTTATTATACATTTTTATATTATTCATTATCTAACAGCTTTTTTTCTCTCTTTCTCCACATAAACCCCTCTTTCTCCTCTTCTGTGATGCACCATGGGATTTCATCCTCTCCCAGCTCACTCAGGTTTGTATAATACACACTCACGCACACTCACCATAGTAAACAGCCAGTTACACAAAGGCTTGTATAAGGGCCTGTGGTGTATTGAAGCATCTTCGTTGTGCATGGACCATCGTGCTCAATTATTTATCCAGAGTCTGATTAAAGTTGACTACAGACCAACTTGAGCTTCACAACACAGCCGGTGTTTGCTACAGAGGAGTAAAAGCTTTGTTAGTGAGAGTGTGATTTAATTTAAACATTTTGAAATGGAAAGGGTTCGGCTTAAGGCTGAAGCTCTGCTGATCGAACTGAATCTTATCTTCCTTTTTTCAGTCAGATGTTGATGTTATGGAAATAATAAGACAGACAATACACAGATTTCCTCTTGTAAGTGAAAATGCTTTGAACTCGGTCTGATTAGTTGTTTTTCAGGCTCTTCTCGTGTCTCTGCCTTGTTTCCACTCAGCCTGTTAGCGAACAACATACTGAAAACTGCTGTAAATTTGTAATCCCATTTATGACTAATACATGATCCACAGTATGAATTATTCAGGGATACGCTCAGTCGATCCGTTGGCTTTGGGGCCAGACTGGAGTTATCTTGGCTTTGATTTTTTTCCCATCGCTCTCTGGACATACCGCTTGTCCACATGAGTTGGCTGTGCGTTTTATTTCAATATCCTCCATAAGGACCGTCGGAGAACTGCTGAGCTATAGATAATACACCATCCTCCTCCAGGGAAAGGAGCCAAAGCTTCCTCATATTAATAATACAAGCTTTTTCTACTCTGAGTGCAGGGCTGTGACACTCCAGTGTTGCATCTCGATCCTTGACAAGTTCAGGTTTAGGTTTGTACTCATGGGGAGGAACACAAAGAGCAACATGGGATAATTCATCACCAAGTTTTCAGAGGACTGAGCAATTGTTAAACTCATGGCCTTGAAATGTTCACAAAACTGTGCAATAATAAGCACCAGCCTATTTATGACTAACAGAGAGGAGAACACTCAAAGCAAATTGGTTTGATGTGACTGTGCGAGGCTGGAGAGACGCCAGTGGTCGCACAGGATGATGTCATCAGCCCTCGCCAGTTGCCCTCCGTGAATCAGACTGAACAGTCACGGCTACATTCACACTTGTGCTAACCCAGACTTTACAAGGACATTACCCTCAACGTCCAAGTGAAAAACTATTTTTGTTTACACACATGGTTCACCCGTCTGGATAATTTCGGGTGGTTTTTGCAGGTGTAAATGGTGTTATGCTGTCTGCATAGAGAGTCTGTAGAGTCTTTCTACAGGAGCCCAGTTGGGACATGCCAGTCTCAAACAGGTTGAACTCTGTACTGTCATGCTGCTGTTTGTCTTCCTGTTTTCTTCTAATGACACGTCTGTCTGATAGTCATAAATCTAATTATTTATCTTGCTTTAACATTCAGCTTCATAGTGTGATATGAAATGCTCTGGATTAATGGACATTTCTGTGGGGACTTCCCCCTGTCCAAATGAGCAAACTGCCGTGTAGTTAATCCAGATTTACTTTATAATCCCAAACAACTCCAAAAAACACATTTTTCTCCAAGTTTTTAGATTGTAGACACAAAAGGTTCTTGTGTTTCAAACTTTTTCCCCTCATTATTTTACTTTATCAGGGTTTGTGCTACTGCAGGACTAAACTAATGCCATATTAGCAGAGCTGTGTCTGATTTCAGTTCAGCTTTCTAATAGAGCTTGTGTCCTCTTTGTGTTGTTGATTCAGGCTTTGTCAGAGGAGCGTCATTCCCCGCCGCTGCTCACTGTCAACGGGCCCGGAGAGGAGAAACTGTTTCGCAGCAAGAGCGCTGAGGTGGAGCTGACAGTGGAGAAGGAGCGAGTCAAAAAGATGCTGTCAGAGGGGTAAAATATGTTTATTTTACTACAGCAGAAACTGTACATTATACTTGATGTTTGAACAGCCTTATTAGACATTTAAAGGCAGTTTAAGGGTTCTTTTAGGAATGTTTTACTGGATTTAATTTAAAATAAATGAAAATTTACCCAAAAAAGTTTTTCAGTTGAACTTTAAATATCTTGTCTTCATAGTGTATTCAGTCGAATTTTGGTCAAAAAGGTTTTGTAGTCATTGTTTTCTGTTTTTATTTACGTTTTACACAATGTCCCAGCTTCATTGGAGTTGGGTTTGTAAATTCTTATCAAGAGAACTGCAGTAATCATAAAAGCATATAGAGAATTTTATGTGAAAGATGGGCTCTGTAAATGGACAAAACAATAGTTAACACAAAATTTATTGTTGAAAGTTCACTTGGCATTAATGTCAGTGGGCGGGTATTGATTTTTGGATCCTTCCTGCCTCTGAGCCTTGTGTTGACTTCATAATGATCCTCACAACCTGAAGTCAAGCAGCAGAACTTAAGTGAAAAAAAATGTGCTAATACTACTGGCCCATTTTTGGGTGAATAAAATATGCAAAGGAAATCTCTCATGTCACTTAATATCATCCAAGGCTTTTATCTGTAGCATGACGAGCCTTTTAAAAAGAAATTTGGGGCACAAATTAGGAGTACACCCACTACTCCAGACATCACAGCTTCTTGTATTTTATATTGCAGGGGAAGACACGGAGTACTTTTTGTGTTTTTAACAGGCCTCCACAATGATTGCAAGTTCTTTCTGTTATTTCAACATAAGCTATCAAAATAGATTTTTTGATACAGTCTGAATTTATCACAAATACCAAGTGTCAGTATTTACCAGAGATGCAATTATACCTGACATTAAAATCAAATGAAATGTAAATTTGAACAAGGAAATCCAGTGTGTTAGATATTGTTTACTTATTTTATCTCTACTTTTTATTTTCTGCAGAGAACACTTTTCTTAATGCTCTTTTTATGTCAGTAAATCACCATGAGAGTTGTGAAGACATGGCTCTACCAACTTAGAATTTTAAGGATAACGTGTAGAATTAGTAAAATGACATTTCTAAAGTCACCTCAACACGGTTTATAGAGGTTTTCAATTTTTTACATGTTTGTCCTGTTTTGTTAAAACTTCTCTTGGCTCAGTTTAAGTTCACTTTTGATGAAAATTTGAGTTAAAAAAACAAACATTAAATTTAATTTGACATCTCTAATGCTGTGATAAATATTTCATGAGTACATGTATTAGACGGGATACTCATCTTCTGTTTAATAAAGCATATTCATTTGACTAAAAGGAGTACAGAGACTAACTAAAGTTACAGAGAGAGGGATAGGGTAAAAAACATGGTATATTTATGTTCAGCTCTGCAGGTTGGATGTTTGTGTAAGAATATTGGTCTGGCAGAATGTCATAAATCTTTAATGATTACACAAAAACACTGAGACATTATGATGCATCAACAGTAAGAGCAGTAGATGTGTAGGAGTAGCTGAATAAATTAAATGTTTTACAAGTGTATCAAGTATTCCATAAAGGTTTTGGTCATTTCTCATATAGTCATTGTGACCAAATAAGCATAGCTGTGGTTAATTACTGCAGTTTCAGGGAGTGAATGAAACTTGCTTCAACTTTCACAAACCCATCATCTGTTGCAGTCTTTAAGAGATCTCTACCTCCGGTAAAGTGAAGGTCTCTGTATTTGTAATGTGAACATTTGAGATGATGATTTTTAAACATTAGTTACTTCCATCTGCTAGCTTTGTGCAAAGTTAGAACTGTGTGATAATATCAAGACATATACAAAATCTGGTTAACAGAGTAATCTGATTGATCAGGGGGGACTTCCAGGAATGCCAACGTAAGCACAAAGGTTTTTCACAGTGCATGTGAGTCAGCCTCAGCAAAGAATTCTCAAAAAATGGATTCTTTGTTGAAGATTTCATTTCAGGGAACAATGTTCTTCTTTATTCATTTGATATACCTCTGAAAGGGGCTGCAATGGGGCCAAAAATGTACAGGAATTGTCCAGAAACTTCCCATTAGAAGTTAAACTATGGAAATTTGGTAATTTTCCAGTCTGGAAACTTTCCATGAGAGTTATAGGAATTTAAACAAATTGTATGGTATCCAAACATAAATATGAACTTTTTGTTTCATCATAGGCAAAAATCTATGCAAAATAACACAATTAAAAAATCTTACATTAAAATTATTTGTTAGTAGAATCAGGAAGTTTTAATAGTTTCACTGAACAATCAGTTTCACAACACTTGTCCATGTCCATGAGCTCAATAGTTCAGGGCTCTACAATCATCTGTGCATGTGATGTCATGGCCTCGATATCCCTGTAGGAAGCAGTGTGCTATGTACATGTTATTTTTCTAGGAATGCCATAGAAGTATTCTTGTATAAAATCTGATGTTTTAGTCATAATTATGCTTAACTATATTTTCCCAACTACATTTAAAATCCCCTTTTAGGACCAGCCTTCAGTTTTGCAAATTCCTGGTCTCTTCCCATTCATCACCATACATTCACATTAGTGGCCATGGAAAGTTTCTGATTTTGAAAATTCCTGGAATTTTGCTACACTACATCTGTATCAAACAGCAGACAAACTACAGATAATTATACTTTAGAACAGGTACCTACCTGATTGACGAAGCTGACAGCTCTTTTCACAGAAAAAGCACAGCAGTGATGCTCAGTGGTCATCACGTCTCAAGACATTCACTTCTTCTCTGGCCCATCACTCTTTTTAAACACCAAGATTTTTCTTTATATGAAATCTATTCAAAGACAGAATTTTGACAAACAAATCAGATCACATGACCCTCCTGGCACACCGGGCAGGTTTTAAGCGACAGACTTCAGGATTTATTCCTCAAACAATGCAAACTGTTCTCCATCCACAGAGCAGAATCTTGGCACAAAGAGAATATCAAGCTTGACTGTTCTCCAACACTATAACTTATTTACACAATACAATCAGCAGCACCAACATTCGTTGTTTTTGATGATTACAGTGAATAAATGAAGACATGATAGCAAACCAAATGGTTCCTTGCGGTCTGTCTGTACATTGCATTGAGACAAGGCCACTTTTGTGCAAACAATCTCTCAGTAATGCTCAGACAAATTTGCTTCAGACGCTTTCACAAATGTCCAAATGTCTGACTCACTCATGCATTGAAGACATTTTGGAGGTTTGAGAACCCTGTGACCTCAGATCTGGTAAGCACCATATTTCTGGGATACACTGAGGGCTGTCAAATCTGGCACAAACACACCTCACATAACCCCAAAATGTACTCCAACCAAGCAGTATTTTAGCTGCAAAAATCACAATCAAGCCAAAGGAAAGATCCTGGAGGGTCTGCCTCTTGTGTTTACACAAAGTAACAATCTCCAGGACAACAAAATGGAACCAGAAATGTCAAAAACTGCATTTCCTCAAGTGCCAGCTTGAGGGTATCTGCAGAAAACCCTGAAAACATATGGCTGTGTGTGAGGTTTCAGATGTTTTTAACAAGCTAAATAAACATTTAGAGCTTGCTTCAACAATCAGCTTCAATCTCATATGCTAAATATCCAAATATTCTGACGGCACAAGGAGATACACTTTTAATCTTGTGACTGTTTTTTTTTTTCAATAAATATTACTGGTTTTGGACAGTTAGGGATGGGACTGACATGGATACAAGTCCACGTTAGGTTAATCTGAAGGTTGGTTGAGACAGAGTCCATTGAGTGGCCTCAACAGTGTCACAAAGCCTCCATTGATAATCAGTCGTCTGACTTCATTTGTCTTTGCCCAATTCTTTGGCAGTCAGTGGGTTCATGTGTACCCTGATGAGCCGCACATGCAGGTATCGAAAGCAAAAGAGTCCAACACAGCACAACCCCAGATATGCAACACCAGTTTAACTCCTGCCCCTCCTACAACATACCATGCCCACCACCACACGACATTAACCCAGAATTTACCTTCTTATACATGATCACAACACCAGTGAGAAGTTTATTCTGGGTTAAAACAAAACCATACACAGGGTGCATGCATTCATGTTTCTGAAATCAGTGTTTTATCATCCTGGTCATTACGATGCCAATAAATGGCCACTCAGCCTTTCATCTGAGATTAAGGTAGAATACACTCCTCGCTGGCTGCTTTACAGCCTTATTATCCCCACAATTTTATTTAATGATTGTCATAAGCTCATGAACGCTTTTTTCCCTCCGGCTGTGACAATGAGGAGTTTTTATGGCTGCCAGGCTGTGAGGTTGGTCATCATAGTAAAGACCTTTGTTTCCTAAACTCCATGTCCTTGTATGGAAGCCCTCGAGTTTATTAAATATCACCACTAAAACCTGACCTTCTCCATCACATAGGAGCAGATCCCTCTTCCTCTAGTGTTAATAAAAGATAAAACACCACCTGTGCTGCTGGATTTCTCTTGTAGTGCCCTGCTGTCTGTAAAAGTCTCCTTTTAACCCGCTCTTGTTTTGTTCTGCTGAGGCTTATGAGGTTGAAGGTTCATTTGTGTATCATTTTACAAAACAAGGTTGTGAGACTAAAGAGAAGTTGTCGTCCCGTAAGCTACTGCAAAAACACAAAGTATTATTCATGAAGTATGGAAGAAGAATTTAGGAGACCCACAGCCGGGGGAGAAACTGATCTTTCTGCTGCTACTACAGAGGATAAATTATTTTTTACTGGAATACACAGGGGAGCTGTTTTCATTTCTTATTCTAAACTGAAATGCATCTATTTTGAACAGGCTTGTCTGAGGCTTTACCAGACTTTAGAGTTAATAACACCACCGGGACCTGAGTTATAAAGCTCCAACTTTTACGTCTTCAGGATGAATAACCCAGGACCCAGAGGATTATAGTTCCCTCACTTAGATGATGTAAAAGATTCTTAATTACAGTTCAGGTGACATTTATTTAGTTGTTTGCTTCCATTCAAATGAGTAGCATTAGAGATGTCAGGGTTGATCACAGGCATGGTCTACTAAATTTAGTTTTCAGCACTTGACCAGGAAAGACATCGTAAATCAAAATATTAAATTTTAGATTTATTTTCATGTAAGTTCTGCACCGTTCCCCTCAGTGTACCTCTATTTATGTTAGTTATCCTGGAGAAGTTTGGCTTTTGCACCACTCTCATCCAGAATCTTTGTAACACAAATTTGCTTCAGTTAGAGATGGAAAATAAAATTTTGTTTCAGATGGACCAATTTCTTCTCTCTCTCATGAACAACCTAACCTTTAGGTAATGCTCCTTTTATACCCAAACATAACATTCACCTATTTCATTGACCTGCTGAATGCTTCAGACTCACCTGTTTTGTTGAACCTGTTCACCTGTTGAATGTTTCTAACAGGTGTTTTGAGCATTTCTCAGCTTTCTCAGTCTTTGCTGCCCCTGGCTCAGCATTTTTGAACATGTTGTAGTTTATCAGCTTGATCATTAAACATCTTGTCATTGTTGTGTATTCAATTAAATATACTATAGGTCAGAAAAGATTTGCAGGTCTTTGTTTTCTGTTTGTATTAACCTTTACCGCAATGTCTAGACACCATAGAAATTGAAGTTTGTATTCTTCTAAAGTAAAAAAAAAAGTAGAGTTGTGTGTGAGGCTTACTTATTCTCTCAGCCATAAGTTTTAGTACACTAATGTTCATGGATAAATCATTAACAGAACAGTTACTGTTGCACTCTGCACATTTTTTTATTTTGATTATTTAGTTATAATTCAATCTTTAACTTTTGCTCATCTCTCTGCCTCAGTAAACTGGATCTGTAGTTGAAAGAGTTTTTTTGTATCGTACATCCACTAACTATCAAGAAGCCCCCTGCTACATTTCCTGTTCAATTTAAATGCTCTCTTTATCACACACTCATGCTGAAGTTTTATCATGTGCTTGTCCTTCTTTAACCAAGGTATAAGACAGGAGTATTAATTAAATTATATACCTGTATTAATGGAAATCCTTCCTATGAGCATATGGGGCCGGGAGGCAAAAACAGAAAGAGAAAGAGCAAAGGGGCAACATCATGAGCAGCACAGAATGTGTGGCCCACTAGGAGGGTAGAGGTGCTTTAAAGGTGCAGTGTGTAGAATGTGGCATTTTATACATCCACCGCATTTCGCCAAACAGAAACGGTGAATATAGGAGATATATGTTTCTATTTGTATGTAAAGTCAGTCAAAATAGGAGTACAATCATCCCCATAAAATGTTTGTTTTATTTTTATTTAGTTAGAAAAATCTTTATCAAAAAAATTACATTACCGCGGGCCGCTGTTTCGTGTAGGCCGACATATTGATCCGCCGTGTTGTCTGCGGATGGTTTTTAGGGACAAAAAGAACAAAACGTGAATCTGTCCGCCGGTTCTGAAATCTACCTGGAATGCAGGCGAAGAAGAGGGGATGGCAGTGGATGCATAGAAAGTTGTTACTCTGTCCTAGGGATTCAAACTGTGTGTATCAACACACACTCAACATAAATTGTGTGCTGTGTTCAGGATCCTTTTTGGTCTTCACAGGATTCCGTTGCTCAGCGACGTGACGTTTTGGCTACGGTTAGGTTCATTCTAGAATCTGAATGCTAGATGTGTGCTAGGAAGTTGTGCTTTAAAGAGAACAGTGTGTATGCCAAAAATCAGTAAATTCTGGCCCCTGTCGGTCATATCAGTGCCCCTCTAATATCAGTTTAATCTACATTTATTTATTTGATTTACCTTTGGATCCAATGGTTCACCTATTGACTTCTGTGGATTTCCTATGTGTCAAAATGTAAATGAATGACAAACGCATGGCACTCTTGATATTTGATGCTCTGCTGCACAGATGAGTGCTGCCATCAGTTATTGTCGTTGCAAAGACACAAACCTGTAGTCATCAAAGATGTTGTGCAGGTATCTTATATTTTGTAAAATCGAGCCACACTTTGACAACTTCTGTCTCCTATAAATCAGGACTGTGTCTTTGATTTCTCTGTTGTTGCTGCAGCTGACTGCCATTTATAAAAGTATGATGTCCTTGACTTGCTAGACATAAAGAATAAATGGTAGGAATTGATCAGGGTATAGTTACATAGAAAGATGAATGATAATTGTTTATAATTCAGTGTGTACAACTCCCATGGTCCTTCAACTCCTGGCCTGTTTTCTTTTGGACTGTATGACTGTACGTCTTTTAATATTTTTTGTATGTTTTTATTCCCATTACGGATGTCTGTTTTGTGTTATGTGTTGACACCAACCTGCTAATAGGACTGGGGATGGAAATTAGCACTCGGCTATAATCCCATGCATTTGCACGTCGATATTTGTTAATGTATACTGTCCCATTTTTAAAAAATCTAAATAATGATTACAGAAGCTTGTTATCAATGCTTAACCAGAACTTGTTTTTGATTCCTGTCCTTTGTTTTAGTGTGGTGGAGCTCATTGTTATGGTTTACTTTTATACCTTTAATTTCTTCATCACTGTGTTTGGTTGCAGATGGTCTGAAAACAAATCTCCCGCTTGAGTCTCAACAAAAATGTGTGTTTCTGTGACTTTTCCTCAGGTCCATGTGTGAGATAAACCTGGAGGCCGAGCTCTTCACCCTGCAGGACAGTAACGCTAAGCTAGTGGCAGCACTACAGGAGGCTAACAGCAGCGTGGAGCAGTGGAAGAAACAGCTTGCTGAGTACCAGGAGGAGACGGATCGCCTCAGAGACCAGGTGAAGCACTGTTTGGTCATGAGGAGGGTGTTGTGGTTGTGTGATTGGTTGAGACTTAAAAAGATTATATTTTCGCCATGACTCGGGTTAAGAGTATGTTCACAATTGCTCGTGTGGGCTCTATTTTCACATACTGAGTTCCCCTGATCCACCTCTGCTCCTACTTTGTCTGTCTCTCTGCTGGAGCTCCTGTCACTTTAAGGCCCCCTTTGCCTCCTGGACCCAGTCTGCTCTGATTGATTTAGACTGGTATACTCTGCTGCAGTTGGTCAGTTTAGCGCCAAGATGTCAGCAGTTGTGCATTTTTCCCCACAGTTGATGCTTTGCACTGGGCTTGCCATCGGAGCCAATGGGCTTAAACTGCTGCAGAAACAATGGTTTCTCTTCATACAGAATACAGATTAAACACCTAAAAGGGCATAAACACCTTAAAATATAGAATATGACCTCTTTTTTTAAGCTAAGGATGAACATAAATCCAAAGAGCCTGACATTTAACAAACATAATCCTTTAGTGAGAGACATTTTTGCAAAATTTGGAGAATCTCTCAAAACAAAATGTCCTCAGTCTTGACTGTCTCTGGCAAAAAGACATGCACTGATGGCACCTGTTAGAGGATGGAATAGTTAAGGCAGCAAGTGTACATGTTTTCTTCAAAGCTGATGTAAGAAGCAGGAAAAATGGGCAAGCCAAAGGATTTGAGCGAGTTCGACAGCTGTGTGTGATGGCTAGATGACTGCTTCTCCAAAATTTAGCTCTTATTGGGTGTTCCTGGTGTGCAGTCGTTAGTACATATCAAAAGTGGTCCAAGTAAGAAACAATTGGGAACTGGCAACAGGGTCATGGGCACCCAAGGATCACAGAAGGCTGGCCTGTGTGATCTGACCCAACAATCAAGCTACTGTTGCTCAAAGTGCTGAAGAAGTTAATGCTGGTATTGATAGAGGGATGTCAGAATACACAGCTCATCACAGTTTGTTGCGCATAGTGCTATATAGCTGCAAACCAGTCACGTTAGAAGGTGGTCATAATGTTATGCTTAAAAGTAAAAATGCAGAGGCTTAAAGGTTCATCAGCGTTTAATATTCTGTGTAAAATAAAGAAGCAAAGTTTCTGTGATTCAGTCTTGGAATTCTGAGCCATGTCAGGACTTTTTTAAAAAACTTTTGGGGGGCTTTTTGGGCCTTTATTGATTAGAGAAAGAGACATTGGATAGGTTTGTGAACGGGGGAGAGAGAGAGAATAGGGGAGGACACTCTACATACTGGCCACAGGCTGGATTCTAACCTGGGTCGGGAGAAGTATGTATGTACATGGGTTGTGCCTGGTTGCTTACCACTCCACCAAACCAGCACCCTGTGGACATTTTTAGTGTCCCAAAGGACATAGCCCCTATAGCTGAACAACACATTGCAACATTTTGTAGATGTTCCTCTTACTAATTGTTCATCTGGAGCAAAGGTGACTTCTTCTTTGTTTAACACACACCAGGAGCTACTGTACTAATTTAAACCTCACACAGACACTTACAGAAGAACAGAGAACAGGGTAATCCATCTCAGTGAACCTGGACACACTCCCTGCTGTATTTCATCATGCTCACTGGGGGGTTTCTTGTACAGTATCTTTGTGCTTCCTGTCAGTGACTAAACACCCAAAGGGAAGAAAAAGCCTCCGGCAAAAATCTCACCAAAATAAGTCACACTAAAAACTACTATGTCACTTCCTTTTCTTTAAATTAGGGCATCAGGACAAGCTGCAGAGAAGCCCTTGTGTCTTTAGTGTTGCATCATAGATATCATTTAATCACACACAAGCATTGTTCACTGCTCAAGTTCTTAAACTATATGCACTTTAGGTTAGGGCAAAAAAGACATATCACAGCGACCTAATATTGGTCAGTTTCTCTCATTAAACTTACACATTAAAAATCCATCACCAGGCGACTGTCGACTAAACGGATCACAAAACAAAACGTCAAGACCAAAAAGTGTAGAAAGACAGAGTGACTCACAATCAGCTCCATTCACCTTCATTCTTTGCTGGTTTGACTAAGGACTATTCAATTGAAAATGGACTCTATGAGGTGTGTTTACCACACAGAAAGTCAGCATTTCTGTTCTGTGGATAAATCTTTGCTTGATAAGAATGATGTTATGTCTAAGATTTACCTCATCATAAAACAGGAGGTTGACCTTTAGAGGCGTTTTTTCCTTCTCATGTGAAATATATTGGTGATGTTAGTTTTGTGGAAAGTGAATAGACCTTTTGGAGTGCAGTCTTTACTGACAAGAGTCCTGCAGTCTCCTTGGAAGACACGCCTTGCTTTATCTGTAACTGGAAGAGTCAGAGAGCATGAACCTCTCCCCAGATATTTCTTATATTAGTCGATGAATCATAGTTGAAAATGTGGAAAACTACCCTATTGTGCAATTTTAACAAGTCTATAAAATGTCCTGGAGTCTTATCACTTCTCCATTCTGCCTTGACCAACATTCACATCAAATGTAAACTAAACCTGTTGAGAAGTTTTCTAGTTTACCAATGCGACACACATCTGTGTGGTGAGGACCTCCCCTGACTTCAGTGCACTTATTTGGCATCACTTTTCTTGCAAAGTACAGGGCACTTGGCAACTGCTATTTTAGGTCAGTAGTTTTTAGCAGCTGGATGAGGCTGTCCAGTTCAGCAGCTGCGTGTGGAACCATATCTTTTACAATATGATGAACCACTGCCTTTGCATCACCCCACTTTTACCTTTCTTTTCATAAGACTCAGTGTGAGATAAAGCTTACAGTGTGCATTATTTTGGAGCAGGAAGCTGTGAAGACTGCACTGCACTCTATAGCGCTGCTTTAAATGATAAAAGCGATTCGTCCTGCTTCAACCTGTAGATGCAGCATGTTTCCAGCACTCTTTACAAAAACTTAATCTGCTGTTTGTCTAGAATCTTGATACCAAACCATCTCCGACGGTGCCCAGAGCTCATCACATACCAATCAAATGCGTTCCAGTCAAGAGCTGGTAAAGTTTGGGTACCTGATGAGCTTCTGTCTTCCCAGTAGACAACACCAACCAAAGATGTATCTCATTTACAAGTTAGACAACCTGACTTCCAAAATAGCAACACCTTGTTAAGGGAAGTTGGTAAAGTTATGCCTTTTTTATGCTACACAAATTATATTGGTATAAACAACATTGTCTCAACTGATATCTTGTTTAAATATATATTCTGTCATTTCTTAAAAACTTGATATATCAACTAGCCTTAGTTTTAATCTTTAAAAATATGCTCTCATGTATTAGGGACTGAAAAGTGGAACCAAAACTCACATACCTCATCAAATCCACAAATTCTCCAAACTGGCTCCAAACTGACACAAATATTCAATAACAGAGCTGTGGAGTGGGTGTAATATCAGTGCACCATGATTTTGACAACCCAGATGTTTGTAATACATTCAACATGCGAGAAAACCTGAAGTGATGATTTAAATCCATGAAAGATTTCCAGGTCATCCCCCTTTGTGACCGCTCTGACTCCAGATGTTTGTGATGCTGCTGTTCTCTAGCTTTCACACTAAAATCCTCACACAGACTCAGTCTTTTTCAAAACTTCAGATGGTCTAATTGACAAAAAAACATGTTACACCTGTCAGTGACAACGGGAAATAAATGGATACCTGCTCTTTTTGACTGAACAGCAATATGTCCTGTTGCTTCCTTTCTTCTCACATCCTGGTTTTATACATCCCTGTTTTTTTATAAAAATGAGAGGAGTGCTGAGGTGCTGTGTTGAAGATGAGTTGACATTATGGAAAATAATCGACGATCTAGATGATCAGCATGAAACAGACATCTGAAAGTATGTTTGTACGTTTCCATGTATGAACTGCAATACTCTGGAAAAAAACAACTGCAGATGGACTCCCCCCACACTCCCATCCTTCCTCAGGATATTTCTGTTGATGAACTCTCATGATAATCGCAGGGCCCAAGCACAGACATTTCATCTTTAATTTACAGAGAGGACAACTCTGCCCTTGGTCAAGCTTAACGACGCTCCCTCTGTGCGACAGAATAAAGTGCTGCTGCAACAGGCCTGCAATAAAGCTATTAGCACCAGTGACAGCAGACCCTTTATTTTTAGCTCACGTAGTGGTTTCATCTATCTCTACAGGACCAGGTGAAGGTTACACACATATACACACATATACCCACACACTGCAGCAAAGTCAACCAGGTGGCTTAAAGTGGAGCAGGCCTCCAGGGTCTGGTAACGGGGTGTCGAGGGGGTTTTAGATGCTTTTTTTTGGGGAGGGACAGGACACCCTAACTGCCCTCTTCTCCCCCTCCCATCTCTGCCCCACTTAGAGCAGGAAGATAAATCATGGTAGGAGCAGAAGGAGCTGGGTTGGCCGGCGTTTCCTCCCTCGTCACGCTCTGCCTTTGCCACATTCGCTCCTGCACAGCAGAATGGTTAGGGGTTTATTTTCTGGGTTTCTGGGTTGGCTCTGACCCCCTGCTCAGTTTGTGCGGGAATAAAGCTGCCATCGCAGGATAAGAAATTTATTTTTTACTTACTGAAAGTTGGAGAGAAGAGCCTAGTTTTGCACATAGAGGTCACAAATCATTTAAAAGTAGGGTATAATGTTCTAAAACAGTAAAGGGAGGCTAGTTTTCACTTTATTAGGCAATGCTTAACTAGGTCCGGTCTATTGTATATGTGAGCTTTCTTATGCAATCGTAACCACTGCTGTTGCACAGTGTCATTATTAACGCAGATTCCTAGCATGGCGCAGAAGTAAAATCAATCGGCCCTTAACAGGATGTGATCCTCAGTTAATCCCGACCATCCTTGGTAACTGTAACAAGGTTATGCCAAAGCCTCTTCTACCAAAGATGACAACGATCTATATCGTTTTTGTTTTAAAGTTTTTCATAGACGTGGTATCATTTCAAGAAATCTGTCTGTCCACACGAAGAGGCTGTAGTATGTATCTCAGGCCTGTAAGTAGTGCTGTAACACTGCCACAGGCAAACACCAAAACCAGAGAAGAAGACATGTAGCATGCACTTAAAACATGGCGCTTTAATGCCCCTTAAACTTTGGTTAACACCTGTCATTGGAGAAACATCAGGCAGTTTTCTCTTTCCAAGCTCCAATCTACTACAATTATGAGCAGTCCAAAGTGCGACAGCCCAATTAGTGTCCTTGAGAGCAGGAGAAAGTGGAAGCCTCGAGTGGGATGACAGCAGGAATGGACTGCTTGTACAGTGATTGGCATAGATGCTAACAGCTACAGAAGCAGTTTTAGCAGATCTGGACCACATTTCTTTATTAAACAAAGAACAAATAACAGCACTGAAATTTTTTTTCCCATAGAAACTCCACCTTTGACATTTTATGGCCCGAGGTTTTTCTACAAAGTAGAATACATTTTCTGTTTTATACCGCAGCAGTAGTGCCCACTTTCTGTCTTATCTGATTGCCACATAATAACTGTGATGGACGGACTGATCATCACCTGCTAGATAAGCTTTTGAAGGGTTCTGCCCATTCCCAAACACTTTCTTCAGTTCATCTGGTGTTTCAGATTAACAGGTATGGCCAAAGTGGAAGAATAAAGGCAAAACTACAGGAGATGTACAAAGAAAATTAAAAATCTTTTACATGTCCATTAAAAATGGTTTTATTATTATCTAAGTGTGGGAATGTCTCCTTTGGAATTTTTAATACTGAAGTAACACATTTAGAATAACAATTTTACCACAGTGCATTTACATAGACTCTCTAATGTCTGACTGGGTGACCTGCTATGTAAAGAAAGTCTTTGAATCTGATTAGTTGGTTGTTAAACCAACATAGAAGCAGATAAAGGATCAATCAGTGACATCTTTTTCATTTGCAAAAGAAGCTTTTGAATTGTTTCTGGAATTGAATGGATTTTTAAGTTTTTAAAACATACAGAGTGACTGTGGTAAATGACATTTATGTCAATATTAAAATATTTTATTTTAACCATACACCTTGTTAAAACTACAATAAAAGTGTATTAGACAGACAGCAGACACCTCAAACAGTCTTTTGTATAGAAAAAGGTAAATAATAATACATTTAGCATACAGGGCTCACAGTTAGTAAGCCACCATCTGTCTTCTTTACTACATTTGTACTGATGGCTCTTCAAGCTCATGCCTCCTATAGATTAATATATAGAAACATGTCAAGCCTCAATGTGTGTATGTGTGTTTCTTTTTATCTCCTGTCAGGCTGTTAGAATGAAACATTACTGTGAACATGTCCAAGAAAGATCTCAGAGTTTTTACGTCTTTATCTCTTTCTGTGGAGCTTAGAGTCATGGAGGTGGAGCCTCTGGGGACAGGAGCTGTCACATACAGACAGCATACAAGGGGGCTGATTCCTCTGGGATCACGTGGACCTCCTTCAACCTGAGGCACTTTTCTCATGCTTGGCTCGGATGTTGTGATGTAGAAGAGCAGTGGATCTATAAGAGCCCGTTTGAAAGCAGCTGATAAATAGAAGAAGAAATAGAAAAGGAAAGACGAGGAGCACTCAGACTTTGGAGAGAGAGAGATGTTTTCTTCCTTGTGCACAAACATATTAACACTCTACACACTGATATATAGTTTGTGTGTATGCTCAATGGTTGCCCCATTGATGCCTGCAGCTTAGTCCAGTAGCCTTTTAAATAAAGGCAAATGCAAAACCAAACTGCTTTAATTCAGGGGTCTCAGTTTGCTCCCAGGCAAACAGGAGCCTGGTTCATAGTGGATGTTCAGGGTTCTGAACAAAAAAGAACTAAACAAGGGAAGTTAACTAAAAATCAGTGCATTGTGGCTTTAATTTGGATAGATATCACATCAGTAAGCAGGTTAACGTAGCATTAAAAGACATGGCAATAGCAGAGACCACAGCTACAACTAACTAGTGGCAGGCAGGTGGATGTATTACACAACATTTCACAGGCAGTAAAAACCAAACCAACTGTACAGTGCAGGAGTTAGTCCAAAAGTGAGTTAGCATTTAGCAAGTAAGGTTCCCATGACTGAAAGTTTGTTTGATTTTAGAACAGCTTTTTCCAATCAGGAGAGTACTTGGCACACCTGGTTTAGGAGACAGGTGCGTCAGAGAAAAAAGTTGATTTAAACATGAAGATGGACTCCCGCACACTGTCTAACTCATCATCATCAAATCATTTATTTGCGAAGTTTCGGTCTCAGACCTTCATCAGGCAAACCAGAATAGCTTTTCCCAAAGTTAGGTCTATGAGGCACTCGTGTAAAAAAGATTATAACATCTACATGTTTTACATAAAATGCATCTAATGTTTTTCCTTTTCACAATTTTAAGCATTAATGTGTTTTTTAAAGATTTTTCTACATTTTGTGTCACTTGGAGGTTTGTTTTTAAGAGGGGAAAAAAAGGATTCAAATTGTAAATCGAGTTTTGGAAAAAAAAATCAGGGATTTTCTTTTAAGCCCATATTTCCCTGCTAACAAGGACTACAAAATAAGCAGGACCCCTAACACAATTATTTATTCATTCATATTTAATAATGAGTAATTCAAACGCCATAGCCACAGCCAAGGGCACCAACTTGATCAGGTCATAAGATTAAAAAGGAAATTCTCAAGCAAGATATTACAACATGACATCGTAAAGTGTGGTAGCTGCTAGTCCAACCACCATGTTGTAGTTCGATAGTAAGTAACTGAATAACATCCTTTTACTCTTGCAGAATACATCCAGGCAAACTAATTTTGCCCAAGGCACACCTAAAACCAAGCCAAATTCTCAAACTATGCCACATTTATATCCATGTATAGTGTAATCTTCAATGTGTGTTGTAGTATTTGATCTGTTTTATGTGTTTATTTTACATAGAAATGTCTAACAAAATGACATTATAGTGTATTACATAATACATCTTTATTATAAAAGTTATTCTACATTTATGTTCATGCTAAATTTAAAATGTACTTATTAACTGTTGACTGGATCTTTTTATCACACATGGTTGTACAAAGTCCCAAAAAGCACCGTCTGATATTTTCACCTCACCTGCTGATTTATCGGTTAAAACAAAGATATAATGACTGCAGCCCTGGATTAAGTCACTCTGCGTCAATATATTCCAGCACATAATCTGTGTAAAGGCTTAAACACAGGCAGTGACGCTCTGCAGAGTGAAGACTTTTACATGATGTTGTTGTTGTTGTCGACATCAGTACATGGGTGGACGCTGCATCATTCTGTATGTGTGTGTGCTTTACTCTGCAGAGAAATCCCTCCGCTGTGCTGCTTGTGTTAGCCGGCCACTGCTGCTGTAATGTAAAGCAGTCCCTTGGATAAAAAGTATATGGTATTACCGTGTATCTATTTTTAGCTCAATATGCTAATAGCTTTTTTTTAAAGACAATGATTGCCTATATTGGTATATTGGGACAGCCCTAGTCCTAAGGCATACCAGGACTTGCCTCAGTGCCTTGCTGCAACCTTTAAGAACCGCTGGTTTACAGTTAACTAAAAAGGGTATGTATTATCTATATCACTCTATTGTTGCAGACATGAGCAAGTCTTAGCCAATAAAATCAATTTTTACTTGTACACGTATATTGTAACCTGATGCACCGGATGAACTGTTCAATTAATTTCACAAAACCATCCAGGAAAGTGTTTGGAAATATGCACATATCAGGCAGGTGATTGGACAATTGTCCTGTCGATCACATTCATAAAAGGCCAATCAGATAATGTAGTAGGCAAGTGCTACTGTCAAAATGTAAAGGACAGAATGTGAGCCATTTGGTAAGACAAACTATCAACAAAACATGTCGAAAGTGGTGCAAAAACATCATTTCCATAGATAAGTTTGTAGTGTTGTTTGTTTTTCATTTATTACAGGAATGGTGTTCAGGGGCTTCATTTATAAAACCCTGTATATGCACAAAAGAAAGTGTATGCCACTTATAAGCAACTTTTGGGATTTAAAAAACAAACTATACGGGAGAATGTAGGCACCTCCATGAGAGGTCTGACTCTGCTGTATGCACAAAATCTGGAGAATTAAGAAACTGTGACCCCAACAGCAGAAAGATGAAATTAAGGACAGCTCTGTGAAATTGATACATTAGTGTGAAATGTTTCAATATTACACATTTCAAAACACATATCATCATAAAAACGAAGAAAGAGGCAACATTTGTAAAATTAGTCCTGCTATTAATCCTGCCCATTTATAAATGAAAACAGGCGTACAGTGTGCATTCGCACTTTTTCATAAATTTGAAACGTTTTGTGCTCTCACATGTCCTGTGTTTCCAGCATACAGTACCTGTAGTAATCTTACCTATGCACAGTTTAATAAATGAGGCCCAGATCAGATAGAACTGCTTCTTAAACTGTAAGCTTCTATACTTATTTATGTGCGAGCAGTTTCTCCCTGCTGTCGTCAAGTTTGCATCTCTCGCATCTTCCCTCTCTAAAAGATGCCGATTGAGCCATCCCACTTTGGACCACTTACAGTCGTTGGGGATTGGAGTTTGGCAAAATAGATTTGACTTATTATAGACATTAAATCAGGCTGATCAATCTGCACAGAAAGATTATGTAGACTGGGCAAAAGACGGTCCTCCGTTTAAATTGCCTTATCGAGACATTAACCAGAGCCTAACTTTGCATGTAAACTCACTGACACTCCCCCTGAAACCATCTTAATTGGAGCCATGTAAGTCAGCACTGACATAGATATTTCAGCAATCATCCACATTTTAAAAGAAAACAAACAAACTAGTTCTTTCTTTTTCTTCTGGTATCATTTGTACTAATGTCCTGCTAAGAAAACAAGTCTCTAATTGAATTCTGTTTAAACTGTTCAGACCCTTGAGACACAATTAGATTATTGTTTTAATCCAACAATTCTCAGAGCAAGCAAAAATTAGTACACAGCTTTCCCTTTGTTGTAAATGAAGTCCTTTGGGAACTGAACCTCTAACCATTGCAGCAGTATTAGTGCCTTGCTCTGACTGCAGAGAGCTTCAAAGCCCTGAAGGATAAGTGAGCAGATACTCAGTGAACCACCAACTGGAAATCACAGCACGCTCAGACTTCAAACAGTTTGCCCATTTTTAGTCAAACTGTCACTCAGCATCCTTCTTTGGCCTTTCTGTTAATGAAATGGGTCAGACTGGGAAAACAGTTTTCATGTTTTCCACAGAGTCGAATGCCTCCAGCAAATCAAGCAGTAAAAGCAGAGATCCCAGAGCAAGAGAAAGCTTTTCTCTAAACGAAACATCACAATTTGTATGGATTTCAAGGTTCAAGAGGAATAAGAGCGTGAATGAATATAGGCACGTACTTCACACATTTATAAATCACACAGCACTGATATCTGTCTGATGACCTTCTTTTAGATTAAGTCATTCAACAAACATTATCTGAGTTTCTGCACGTAAATTCTGGATGGGAACTTCTGCCCTCTGTCTTTTAACGCTGCTTTTCTGATTCTCATGTTATCAAAAAGAGGTGAAAGATCAACAATGTTCTTTGTTTGAAGACAAACACTCCTCAGATAGGTTTGATTCAGATTATGAAAATCATCGATGAAAAAACACTGTCTACTGAAGCTATTCGTAAATTATTCCGTAAAAGGACAACTTGACTTGCTCGAGACTCTTGAAGACGTTTCCCCTAAAAGACTTCTTCAAACATCTTCAAGTGTCTCCAGTGAGTCCAGTTGCCCATTAAAGAGTCTGTGAGGAGTTTCCAAGTAATTACAAAAAAGTCTCACTTTTAGATATATGCCTGATCGAAATACACACTTATCGATGAGTTTTATAGCATCAAAATAGGTTATCTATAAATGCTATTCCTTAGCTTTGCGGTCGGGTTGGACAGGGCTGGACTGGCCTGGATACTCAACTTCAGGAACAAGACAATTAAAACTCAAGCAAATTTATATTATTCGGACACGCCTTAGAGCACCTGGCTGTAAGTAGCGATATATGGCCAGCTACAAAACTACGATACTAAGTTTTCCAAAAACTGCTTGTTGTCACACATCAAAAACTACCGCTACGTAACTAGAAAGAGATACATTACCTTGTCACTTTGCATCCTGTAAGTTGTTGAAAAAAGAAGTTATAAAGCAATGCAGAGTTCTGAGAAAGGTCCAAGCTGCATTTTTATTAGCATCACAACACACGCTTTGGCTAGTGGTGCGTTCAAGTTGTAGTCGGAAGTCGGAATTTCCGGGTTCCGAGTGGGAAACTACAACTGGAACGTCCCCCAAAGTCGGAATTTCCTACTGGGAACTCGGTGAAACCTCGCCACCCCTGAGTTGACAATCGAAGATGGATGCCCCCAGTGTGAACAGTTATTTAGCTCCTGTAATAATCAATTTATTTGCACTTCTGACTGGGGTGTGTTGCTCTAGATCAGCTGTATACATAGCATTGTTAGACTTATATTTACAAAAATGCTGCCATAGCGATAATCACATTCTTCATACAACAACGCAGGGCGTGCTAACAACAGCTAACAATAGCCTGGTAGATCGGCATGTTTTTTTCTGACTTCAACTGGAACGCCGATAAGTCGTAGATGATGTCACTTGCAGTTCTGAGGTTACTGGAACGCAGCATTACGACAGCTGCCGCGCGTGCTCAAGGGTAGCAGAGTCTTAATGTCGCCAGAAACAGATTCTCCTCACGGTCCCTTTAAGAAAAAATTGGATAACCATGCCCTGGATGAAAGAGATCCTACACAGATATTCTTCTTAAAGCTATCGTTCAACAATTTTCTGAGGGATTTTTGTTAAAATTTGTGCAAATGTCCACACCAACTTATCACTTAACTGGCTAGATTTTGAAGTCAAAAGTCAAGGACACTTGGCCACATCTTCATTCCTTGCTTGTGAATTCTTCAAACGGAGCTCAATACTCTTTCTCATTTGATAATTGCTTTATTAGATTTTGAAGGCTGCTGGTGAAAGGCCAAGTCAACTGTTTTCATGCTCATCCCTTGCTTTTGAATTCAATATCTTACAGGTTCTGGCAGGAACTTTCCCCAAGTGCCTCTCTGATTAAAGCAGAAACCTATGAAGTCAGAGTCCAATTGAAAGGTCCATCAAGTTTAGTTCTTGTTTGTGAACCCAGAATTCTCCCAGTTATTTTTCCTACAAAGTTGCTCAAATGTCCACTCTGATTCAAAAATGACCTGATTAGATTTTTGGTGTCAAAGGTCAAGTCAAAAAGTAACAAGTTCATCCCTTGCTTTAAATCCTATATCAAGAAACTTCATGGAAGGATTTTCTTTGAACTGTGTAGACACATCCACCCTGTTTCAGTAATTAACTGACCAAATTTTTGGACAAACATCAACAGGGTTGCCACTCGTCCTGGAAAACCTGGAAAACCTGGAAAAAGATTGCAAAATTTTCCAGTCATGGAAAACAAATGGAAAATGAAGAAAAAAGTGAAATGTCCTGGAAAAGCTTAAATTGTCCTAGAAAATTATTTGTCTTCCTTCTAGCTTGAAACATAGGAAATGAAGTAAAAATGTACTTGTTAACTAATGTACACAAAGCCAGAAACTGTGAGTAGGTAAAATAATGCAAGTTAAGGCATAAAATATAAAAACTCCAAACAATGAGGACAAAAATAAATCATAAAGAATGACAGAATAAGATTTAGGCTAAATTAACTAAATCTATTCATAAAAATGCAGAGTAAATTGATATTAAAAAAACATGAATAAGTATCCTGCTGAAGAGTTAGAAACAAAGAAATTCTAAGATCAATATGATCAATAGCTAGAGATATTGTTCATCATCCTCTAATCTTGTTTTCTAGAAGGCTAACTAGAATTGAAAACTGCCCACAGCAACAATGTGACTTCAGTTGGTTATGTGACACTGGAAAAAGTCCTGGAAAATGATTTCTAGAAAAGAGTGGGAACCCTGATCAAGATCATTGGGCTTTATGTTCGTTCTTTTTTTCTTGTTAAGTAATAGTTTAAGAATATCTTGAAAGATTTTCTGTAACCTTTCAGAAAGTCCTCACAAAATTTGAGAATGAAGTGATTGTATTTTGGATGTCCAAAGTAAAAAGGTGAACTCACTGCAGACCATTTTAGTTCTTTGCTTGTGAGACAAATATTTTAAGAATATCTCCAGATTTTCACAAGTGTCCTTTCTTACTTTTATTCATCAACACAATCTCAAGAAAATGTTGAAGAAATGTGTATTTTGGGTAAATGCCCTCTCTAAATAGAGGATGAAATGAGCAGGTTTTGAGCCACCTCCTGTTCATCCCTTGCTTGTGAAAGAAAAGTTTTTCAGGAATTCTCTGAGGAGGTTTTTTTTTTTATTATTTTCTTGAATATTTACTTTACTTCAAAAGATAAGCTGAGAGTATAACTTTGATTTTTGCAAACATCAGGCAGCCTTACTTCTCAGCATAAAGCAGCATCTCAGGAGCTTTGTTTGTGCTCTTAATCATTGTCTTTGAAAAGGCCACACATTTGTCTTTTACTGAGAATTGATTTCATTTTCTGTTGTGCTTTTGTCAAATGTGGACACATACCAGCTGCTCCAGTCTTATATCTACCCCAGTCACCCTTTTCCCTATCTTTTATGAATTTTTAATTGAGTAATAGAGGAATTATAGGATATACACTGACTTTTTCATAGATAGAGACTTTACTGATCCTGAGGAAATATAAGGAAAGTAACACATTATAAAGGCTTTCTACCGATCATTATCTATTGGCTCTTCTTCTTTACCCACTGCTGAACTTTCAGTGTCCAGCAGCTGCAGCTTTCTGTTTTTGCTCTTTTCTTTCCTCCCTTCCTTCCCATTGGCCAGCGTAACTTATCACATATTCCCATGACACCAGCACTAATCAGCTCCAGTCTGTAAGACTAAAACCAATAGATTAGATAATGAGGGTAAATCGGACTTTCCTATGGAGGATTGAACAGCCCCAGGATCAATTTTTAATTCTACGAGAGTGGACTACTCTGTCTTCAAAGTCGTGGTATTGTCCTCTGCTAACTTTCATCACCTGGTGATTACACAGTAGACATACATCTTCATACTCCTGTCCTTTTCTTGCTGCTTACTTAGCTGTCTACTTGCTGATACACTATGGGCCTCATATCTGCTGTTCCCACTGATTTCTACTGACTCACAGTCACTTTTTGAATAATGTAGCCCTCCCACGGAGCCCCAGGGCCCTCAAAGAGTTCCTTGTCTCCATTTCCTGATGCTAAACCTCAGATGACTGGGCCTTTACAGTGACTGCTCCTTCTTCAACTACATAAAAGACTCTGCAAACTTTAAATATTAAAATAACTCTCTCAAAGCCCTCCAAGTACCCAGCTTTGATTTGAATATTACTTTAGGTAGATATTGTTGTTTTCTCCATAATGGTCTGTGTTTTTCACCGTGGCAGTACAGCTAGTAAAAAGAATTGCTCCACAGTCAAGTCAAAATTAATTTCAAACTAAGATTCTAAATAAATTTAACACATCAATAAACTGACTCTGTAGACCTATTTTTAATGATGCTCCTTTATATATAAAAAAAACTTTTCACCAGCAGTGCACCACAAAAATAACCTAGCAGTGCAGATAGATCTGTCTGAGTAAATGTCTATAATCCATCTTGCCAAGCTCCAATCTACAAAGGTTGTGAGTGGCTCAAAGTGGAACGGCCCAATCAGAGTCCTTTTGAGCAAACGAAGTGGAAGCTACAAGTGAGACAACAGCAGGAAGTGACTGCTCTTTCAGGAGATTAACAGCTTCAGTAGCAGTTGTATTAGATCTGGACCACATTTCTAAATTAATGAAAACAAACAGAAATACTACAAACATCTCTATAAAAAAGAATATTTTTGCTCCACTTCTGACGTGTTTTGGCAAGAGTTTGTTTTACAAAGTAGCTAACATTTTGTTTGGAAAGAGTCCTACTAGATTTTCTAATTGGTCTGTAATGAATGTGATAAACAGAACGATCAGCCAGTCAGCTGTCGGATATGCTTTTGAAAGGTTCTACCTATTCCCAAAAAGTTTCTATGGGCTCTTTCTCAGATGGAATAGTGAAATATTTTGAACAGTCCATCTGATACCCTAGAAACCTGATCTGAGGCCTGCAGAAAACCCCTCTACTTTTTTTTCTTTCTTCCAGCAGCCTCTCTCTCCTCTCCCTTTTTACACTGAGAAAGAGCTAATTCAATCCTGGCACATTGGCTGAGCTGCTGTTCACCTAACGCTAGAATAATCATCAAGCTATATGCCTTGAACATATTTAATTGCACATTTTATTGTTTTATCACATTATACAGACTCTTAGTGCACTTAAGGCAGGATCTAAAATAAACACCACTTCATGACAGAAGCTATTGTTCAGGTACCCAGAGTGGTAGCTTTATTTTGCGTCAGCTTTGGTACCATTCCCTAATTTAGGACGTCCCAGGAAGACAACACCCCAGGAAGTTCAGTGTCTCACGCTTGGATCTGTGTATTAAATCTAGAAAAGGAAAGTAATGATATGTTAGCAGCTGTATTTATATTTTCATTATACAGACTATGAGTCTGTATACTATTTCCTGCTAACAAGCAAATGGTATGAAATCTGGTTAGCATGCCAAACTGAGATGATAAAATTAGAAATATTGTTAATATTGAACCAAAGCAGTTAACTAATCAGTTAGCTTTGCCTTTCTGAGCATGTAAGCATTACCAATTTTAGCATTAGATAGCAGTTAGCGTGGGAGACAAATCTGCTCTACAAATAAATTAGGAGAGTTATGGATGGCATGGTAGAGAGACATGGTGTGTGATAGGCCTGATCTCCAGCCATTCTGATTTTAGCAAAATACCATGGTCAAATGTGACATTTCAAAGAACCCATATTGTGTTTTTCTAGGTTTTATATGCGCCTAAGTGGGCCTATGAGTCTCCTCTGGGTGATAGAGTACTTTTAGGTACAAGACAAAAAGTCTGCAGCATTAGGACTTCCCCCTCTATCCTCTTTTTACAGCAATAGTAGCGGCCCAAATGGCCTCTGAATAGACCTCCTAGTGTGACGTCCTATCACTGTTTCATCAGCAGTTTAAGCCTTTTGGCTGATTCTGGCAATTCCATAACAGAGCAAAGAGCAGAATGAATGCAGAGCCGATGACAACATGGCACAGACTGGTTACAACAGTACCAATCAGAGAAGACTGGGCCCATGTAGGTGAGGGAGGGGCAGGAGCTCCAGCAGAGCAACTCAGATAGACTTAGAACACAGCTGGATCAGGGGGACTGTGAATGAAAAAACTAGAAACATTTTTTGACACGAGTGATTGTGAACATTCTCCAGCAGTCATCAAAACCGAATATATGAACCTTAGTTAAGGCAAGATATATACTATGATATTGGCTCTTGTAGCTTTAATTGCACCATTAACTGTGTGTCTGTATGTGTGTATTTCAGGTTGCGGAGCTCGAGGCCCAGCTGGGGCGTCCTGCTGCTGCTCAGACAGGCAGGGAGGAGCTGAGTCGCTCTCTGGAGGAGCTGGAAGCCCTGCTGAGTGCTAAAGACCAGGCAAGAAACCAGCTCACTGCATACTGTGCTGTTCACTATCCAAAACCATTTACTGTCCTACAGGGAATGTTCATGAAAGCAAGAGTAGAAAGCAGCAGCACACATGATGCAACTGCACCAGGGATGAACTGGATATGCTTGTTTTCAGTTCTGACTCTGCGTATTTGTTGACTGAGATGATCAGAATCCAGTTAAAAGGCCTAATAATCAGCACTTCAACAACAGAGACAAAGTGTACCCTATTTAAACTACCATTCACTATTGCTGCAGATTGGAGCTTGGCAAGATGGATCTGACTGATTACAGATATCATATCAGGCTGATCCATCTGCGCTGCAAAAATCACACAAAGTAGCCATCTGCAAAATGGCAAGGTAAATCATGGACCCACAAAACACACTCCGGTTTTTGGACATTAATCCCCCCCCTTTAAGAGGTAGAGACATATTCTGAATTTATATGCTCAACACAGTTGAACGATATGAACTCAATGGAGAACTGAGCCTATCATGTTTTTTGGACTGTAAGTAATTTTAGTGTATGTATTGTTGTACATAATGTAAATAAAAAGTCAGTAAGCATGACTTCACTTAATTTAAAGGGTTAATTCTGTTGTTTTTTAAAGTTGGCTTGCTTGAGCCCTATGGCACTAGTAAATATGAGAGCCACTAAAGGAACTTGTGAGCTTTGTCCATGGGGGAGGTATCCTTGGGTGGACGGTTGCTGGTACAAGGCAGTACATGATGCTTTGTATTTAACCCACTTACAGGACAAACTACTCAATAAACAACACTGGCTCGACTAGACGCTACAGTAAGGTTCTTTACAGTGTTTCACTTTTTCTCAACAAAGCTCCTGTGATTAGGACTTCAGTATGTTGTGACATAGGGGCCATGTGTCCCTTCACCATCAGCTGATCAGAGGAAACAACGAATACTAACTTCCCTAAAACAGAACTAAAAACGAGCAATTTTGACTCTCATAACAACACGTACTGCTTGTTTTGGTTTGAGAGGGTATATTTATGAACCAGAGCACACAGAGGAAGAACTTTTCCGGAGTCAAGGGTAGAAAGAGGGATTGAGAAATGAGGGAGCGATGCAGATCAAATGAATAAACTCTGATTCCATGTGCACAAACTTGGACTCCCATTGCTGTCCTAAGTAGGACTTGGTAACATGGCTTCTCCTGGACTTTTCATCAGAGCTCTTTAATTTTGGTAAGTCAAACTGCTGTTGTGTGTCATAGTCCTGATCAGTAAATGGAAACTGCAAACCCGATGCTTTTTTGCTGCAGAGGGGTAAATCCTTATGTCTGTGTTTAAAAAAACAAGACAAATTTAGCAAAGGCCAACACTGCGAGACAGAATGCTGTGGAATCGGAAATTGGGCCATTATTTGCCCATTACACGCTTTTTATACATCTGGGATAAATACAAGAGCGAACCATCTTTGTAGTATCTGGGAAGTTATATTTATTTCAGTTTGTGCTCCGGTGACCAATACCTGACCCTGCTGCAGCATTCTGTTGTTGTTTTGATATAGACTTACATTTCATGAACTCATCAAAGTAGCAGAAATGACTTCACAGTATCGAGGCATCAGGCAATTTGAGCAGTGTGTTGATGCAGACTTAATCTCCATTTGAACTTCATTTGAATTGGAGGGAAAACTGGAAAAACTTTGATTTAACATGAATAAATTGTATGTGGAGAGTGTACTAAGCTTTGAGAGCATGAAAAGTTCAAATGTCAGATTGAGTTCTGACTCCCTGTATCATTTCAATGATTTTAATCTGATCTTCTGCTCCATCACTTTTGTTTTTGTCTAGGCTTGAACATTATTTCAATAAAAATGGTTTAAAAAATCAAAAGGATATGAAGAGCAGGATATATTCCTTGCTTTATCTTTGAAGCACTGTTATATTTCCTGTTGAATCATCGGTTCAGTCAAACAGAGAGCGCCTCATAAAAATAATGTCACAGTTTCAATGAACACTTAAAAATGAATCTTGCAGACATCCAGAGCTGCCGCCTACATGTTAAATGAAATCAGTTTTCTGACTCACCTTCATTACTGTGTCCAACGCTGCTCAAGAAAGACTTTTCATGATGCAAACCCGTCACCCTGTGAATAATTTTGACTTTATGAGCCAACTCAGTGTCCATCAGACGCCCTCCTGGCAAACAAAATGGAGATTAGAGTTAAATATTCCTGAAAGCTGCTTTCTTGCCAAGCTTAATTTTCATAACCATATTACACCTGTCATGGAGAAAAGTTCCTCCCTTGACAGTCAAATGCGTCATGTGGGTACGTTTTCCCCTGGGGGGCTGAATCCCCTGTTCTTTTCAAAAATACTAAGGTTTCCCAAATCTTATTAAAAACCTGTTTTTGATGAATGACTTGGCTTCATTTATTACTGAATAGAGCATTGTGGTGCAAATTAAGATAAAAACGTTCTTTGTACTGATGAACAGGAACAGTGTTTGTACAGGAGAGCGACGTGAACACTGTGTTCTGACAGTCTGATGTGTTTGTGTTTTCAGGAAATCCACAATCTACAGAGCAAGAAAACAGATGTGGGAGAGCTGGAGAAGGAGAGAGAGGAGGCCATGCAGAGACTGCAGGTGAGCTGATGAAAGGATGAGGCTGTTGTAATCCTGTAAAACCGGAGCGTTCAGACAAGGGATGTCACTGTACAAAGGAAACTATTCTGGTCTTGTTGTGGGAGTAATTGTTGAATACATTTTCAGAACTGCACTTTTCATAACACAGTTTCGATTTCTTCAAAAAAAAACAATTTCTCTCGCACAAAGATATGGTGGGACACAATTTCATCTATGTATATATTTATCATATCAGTTGTACATACATATATACACACACATCTGATCTGAGAAAACTGCTACTGAAGTTGTTAGTCTCCTATACGATTAGTCACTTCCTGCCAAGATGGGCCATTTTTTTAACTTTAAAGGTTGAACACCGGTTTCCGTTACCTTGAAATTCACTGTGAATTAACCTTGTACAGCTTGTGTTTCGCACCAGAAGGGATGAAAATAGTCTTTATTGACAGACCAGGAGATAAGAGAGTTTTCTTCACATTAGTTCTTGTGAGTCATCTGCGTAGAGGTCACCACTTCAGTCTTAAAAGGATTCTCTCTTATACCAGAACATGCTGTTTCTCTTTGCAGATATTAAAAGTAGAGAGGTTCAAGGTGTTCTGATGTTTGTGATGTTCCTCTCCTTGTTTACTTCACCCTATTATTTTCTCATTTTAAAGAAAACAAGTGAAAAAGTCTTGGTTTCAAGCTGCTTTCATGTAGTTTTAGTCATAATTTTGTCACTTAAATTGATTAAATTTAGTCGAGTTTTAGTTAACAAAATTTCACAACATTTTAGACCATGAAAATCTACTGTAAATTTAGTACATGTATGTTTCCTTGCATTTTAAGTCATGTTTTACATTTGGATCCCACCACCAGACAGCTAAGGCAGTTGTGATTGGATATCCCTCTTAACTAATTCAACCTGTCCAGACAAACATGTTACCTTTGTTTGGATATATTCCTTCTCCCTACCTTCTACATAATGAAAGTAGGTCTGGTTAGCTTTAGTCTCGGTCAGATATTTTATTGTTGTTCTCAT
This sequence comes from Scarus forsteni, assembly GCA_036419115.1. NCBI lineage: Eukaryota > Metazoa > Chordata > Actinopteri > Labriformes > Labridae > Scarus > Scarus forsteni. The sequence goes on from JAZDUH010000136.1 coordinate 33,182,094, forward strand.
CTGCTGATGGAAATATCTTTTACTTTATTTTTAGTTCTTGTCCATGTGCACGTGTTTTTTTAGTGATAGTCTAGTTTTCGCCCGTGGAAAAAGGTTGTTTACAAAAACTATGACGAAAATAATTAGTCAACAAAATTAACACTGCTGCTGACCAACATAGATGCTGTTTTCTGTTGTTCTCCAGACTAAACACAACCAGACAGCTGACTAATAGAAAAGCAAAGCTATGACAGTTTACTTTTTGGAGACACAGCTCAGCTCCGACCTGCAGCCCAGAGCCAGTCCAGGTGAAGTGAGGACTTCAAGGACAAAAACAAATTGTTCTGATTTACTTTTATACATGCTGGAGGTTACACTTGATGCATATTGCATAACCATTATGAGGTTCTTCATCATTTTAAGTAGACTTGTCAGTTATGAATTATGTAAATTATCATGTGACCTCTCTGTCCTTGTGCTCAGTCCATAATCTATTCATTGGTGTATTCGCCGGGCAGAGTAAGCTCATAAAGTACTAAGTTCCCCCCTAAATTTGCAGTTTAAAGCTGTTGAGCCAAACCTGCATGTGACAAGTGACATCAGACCAATCATCTGGCCTGATGTGACCCCTCTTAAAGTATTAAACAAAGAGGGAAGTAAAAGGGGGCAGCACAGTTGCGTAGACAGTTCACCATCTCATGGCAAGATTGGGGGTTCGACTCCCCTCGTTGACCAGAGTCTGCACGGTCTCCCTGTGCCTTTGTGGGTTTTCTCCAGGCTTTCCAGTTTCCTCCCACAGCTTGTTAAGTTAACTGGTGACTCTGAATTGCCCTTAGGTTGAATGGTTGTCTGTTTCTGTATCTGGACCTGTGATTAGCTAGTGACCAGTTCAGGGTGTACCCAGCCTCTCGCCCAAAGTCAGCTAGAATAGGCTGCAGCTCCCCCACGAAAGGGAAATTAATTGGTTTATCATTAATCCTACAAATGTGACACAAACATGTATCCAGACAAAAAAGAAACCAAAAAGGTCAATGGAGTATTCTGGAAGATCATAACATAAAAAAGTAACTGGCACAGAGGCTAGGTCATACATGGCTAGTTTAGCCTGAACTTAGTGTAATATGTTTTTGGTAAAAAACAAAATGAATGTTCTTGGAGTAGAGCTGAACAACGTATCATTTTAACATTGCATTTGCAGTGTGGACATTGCAAATGATATGCTACCTTCTCTGTGCTCCATCTTTCCTCATTTCCATGATTTTGCTCAGTAAAAGTCTGCCAAATATCCAAGCTGTAAGCTGTAATATAAAGCCAATGCTGAAGTGCCAGAAAGTGCAGTTCCTTGAATGTCCACTTGATGCTGACTGCAGGAAACTGAGAAGTTTGGTAATCATACAGCTTCTCTGAGCTTCATCTTTCCTCATTTCCATGATTTTGCTCAGTAAAAGTCTGCCAAATATCCAAGCTGTAACCTGAAATATAAAGCCAATGCTGAAGTGCCAGAAAGTGTAGTTCCTTGAATGTCCACTTGATGCTGGCTGCAGGAAACTGAGAAGTTTGGGTATCATACAGCTGGCATCACATGGCATTGTCAATTTTCTTCTTCTGTCTTTAGTGTAAAATATAAACTAAGAGGTATTCATAAGGACACTGTTCCACATTAAAGGTCACAGCATTTGTCGGCACATTGCTGTTAAAAACTACAATTTAAATAAAAACAAGGAAGACAGTTGCACAACTTTAAACAATTTTGTTCAGTCTTAGTCTCAGGCTGTTGTGTGCTGTACTGTGCATGTTAAATGTCCACTAGCATGTTCCTTTGTTGTCTCCGCCAAGGAGGTTATTTTTCCCGGCTGTTTGTTTGTCTGTTTGTTAGCAAGATTGCACAATAACTACTAGATGGATTTTTGGAATGGCCCAACTTAAAAAATTATTAGATTTTTGTGGTGATCCAGATAACAGCCATCAGTGAACAACCGTTTTCACCCAATAACTTTCTAATAATAATATCAACATGATTCTGAGTGTTAACGTGTGGGTTTTCAGGGTCATGAATCATATTGTGATGGTAACTTTATCATAGAACTGTTGCTTATAGATGTAACAGTAATATGTGACCTGGGAAGAGGTTTGAGCTCTCTGAGTGCTTTCTAGTTTTGTTAGTACTTTGACCCACTGCACATCCTGTGCATCTCTCCTTTAGAGTGATTCTTTCCACTTTGTTCTGTATGCCTTATCATGCACATGTCCGAGGCAGTAGAGCAGAAAGGATTTTAAAGAAGTCATAGAAGTGATCATGGCAGACAGGAGCACAACATCCAGTATCTATGTCTGTGTGATATAAAACTAGTGTGGAAACACCTGCAACTTGCAAAAGCATTTCTCAATGCAGCAATGCACTAAATACCAGTGTTTAAGTTTGTTGACTCAGAAAAGCTGCCTAAGCAAACCTCTTTCGACACAGAGAGTCTATGGAAATCATGAGAGGAATCACTTAAGGATTGGGTCAGTTGACAAAATCGGTAATCAAAAATCTTATCAGTTCCTTTTCCTAGGATTAAAACCTCTCTAAAGGACTGAATTTATGAACATTTTAATCTGCAATCTTATGATCAGATATTTATATTTGCTTGCTTGCCTAAGATTTGAAGCTCCATCTGCTTTATTACAGCAAGATACTCAGAAAGAAAATATTTTAATTGTGTGCCAACTTCATTTACTCTTGCGTTCCCACATTTATATGCCTTTACTAACATATGAACAAAACAAGTGTCCCCTTCATTATGATAGCTTCGTTATTCATATAGACATTGTTGTAGAAATATTAGGGCTGGACGATATTACGTAATCTCAACATCACGATTAATTGAAGCTCTTACCTTCATTACAATTAATGAACAATTATTTTATGCTATGCTGGAACAAATTAGTGGTGATACCAACGGTCGTTAAAACTTAACTTCTTTCTGCTCGATGTCCTCTGCACAGAATCCAAAATGTGCCCAAACAACGGAGATGATAGTTTTCTTGGCTACAAGGTCCTCTGATAGATTGGCACTTTTCCCCTCCACGTTTGTGGCGTGTCCTTCGCTCTGGGCGAAAGTGAACAAAGACTGTATGGAGGGGGCGTAGTCTAGTGACTTACACAGGGAAAATAATCAAAGCAATTGACTTACATGACTTTGATTACAGGGTCTAAATGTTGATTTCGATTATTTTTCAATTTAATTGCCCAGCCCGAAGAAATATACCTTCTGAAATATGCTTGTCTACTTCTTGAGGGTGAGAGCCAAAATAGGGGACAGGAGTCAAAGGGTTAATTGAATAAATGTTTATTTTAGGGTCTCTGCATTCTGTTTTAATTTCCCACAAATGTCCCAGATTTTTTGGAAATGAAATTTGTCTAAGGCCTGAGGACAAACTGACTGCTAAGATAATTATTCCCTCTCACAAAAAAATAGCATTTGCAGTTTCAAATGTAAGTTTGCTCAGCTCGGCATCAAGAAAATGTAACTTCTCATGCAAAAGAATAATGACCTCACTTGTATTGGTCATCCAATACAAGTAAGGCAAAAAAAATGTACAGCTCACTTTTGACACAGATCTATAAAGTGTTCAATTTGTGTTTGCAGGATCTGGAGAGACAGAACAGTGAGTTGGAGAATCAAGTTCAGAACGCAGAGAAGACGCTGGCCTCCAGCAGGGAGGAGCGGGAACAGGCGGAGGGTGAGGTCAGACGGATCATCGAAGTTCTGGACGTCAAAATCTGCGACCTTAAAGACCTGAAACAGAGCCTGGCAAAACTCATGGACAAGTAGCCCCAGCAGCAGCAGAAGAGGAGGAAGAAGAAGTCGGGCTGCATCTCCACAGTCTGCACACAGTGACAGTATTTTGTGTTCTGGTGTTTGAGAGGAGCAGAGTCAAAGCAATACCGAGGAGGATGTACAGATGTTTACCTTCACACCGTGGTTTTCTTTATGGGTCAGTGCTGGTAAATTACAGGTATAAAAATCCTCCTAAAGGTGCTGTTTGCAGAATAAATCCTTGTTACTCTCAAACTTTGTTATGATTATTTGAAATAATACACAGGATGTTTGTTTTCAACACTAATGCTTAAATCATACATGACACCTTAAGAGGCTGAATGCCCTTTAACTCCTCCAAACATTTGTACACCTGTTTATAGCCCTTATTTACATCCTCCATCATTAAAAACTGACAGCTGGAAATGCATCTGCTCTGGAACAGCAGCGCCCTCCTGCTGATTCTGGGTTTATAGCAGGTCAGGGCTCCTCTACACTTGATTTAATGGTTTGATAATGCAAAAACAGAGACGTGGTGGTTAAAAGCTCAATCTACATGTGGTCTCATTTTTTTGTTTATTATGGTGATTTAGTGCTTGCAAAAAAAAGCAGAAAAACCTTTAGAAGAGGAACTGCACCAAAATGAATCATAAGCTTGTTGTGCTGCAAAAGTTGATACTTTCCTTCTACTTAATGAGTTTTGGCAGTTCTCTGTGAATCTAGATGTTCTTGTGTTTCAGATACATGGGCCAGATGTGGCAATCAAACAGGTTGGGTGGATCTGCGCTGTGTAGTTCCTAGAGTACTTAGGTAAATTTTAAAAAGTAGTGAGTGTTTTATAATAACTCAGTAATATCAGTAATGGTAAAAGTATTTTGGATTGATTTGGGAATCAGAATTAATACTGATCATCCCAGCTTTGTTGTTTACGTCAGTTTCTGCAAGTTGAGCACACCTGACGACAGGTCATGAATGACCAGGTTAAGCAGCAGACAGCCCTGTGGCTAACATGGAGACTGAGTAGAAATCCTACACAATCATTGTAGATTGGAGCTTGGTAAGAGGAATTTGCCTGATTACATGCATTGAATCAGGTGGATCCATTTGCTCTGCAAGGTTACTCAAATCATAAATATGAACAATACTTAATATTTATCCACTTCAGGTGGAGCTGCCTCCAGTGGAATACAGGTAATTGCAAACAACTGCAAGCAACTTAGAAGTGTCACCACTAAGTGGATGTTGGGTACTTTTACAGCTCACCAACAGGGCAACAGTCATAAATATTACCTCACTGTTTCCTTGGCCAGGGTTCTCTCATTTTTTCCCTTTATATTTGTTTCAGTCATTAATTTTCTAAGAGATCTTGTGTGTGTAGAATCGCCATGTTAAATTACTACAAACAGCAGGTGTGGGCTCTTCCCATCTGCTCCAATCAAATGTGTTTGTGTGGAGTGTTATAATGTTTAACTGCAGGTAAAACTTTCCATAGTTTCCCACAACTTAAAAATTTAGATTAGAAAAATTCACAGTGTGTGGCCAGCCCTGAAGGGACATTTAGTCCTGGTCCAACATGTTTTAGTATTCCAGAGTGAAAAATGCCTTTATACAGAAGCACAGTTTCTTGTGAAAATATTAGAAATTACAGCAAGTTACCCAGAAACCTTCAGGAAGTTTAATCAGATTGCTTTTGTATTAGAACAACCTTTAATTCATTTTGGTGTAATCCCCCCTTTAGCACTGTGGAGATGCGCCCGAGAGGAGTTTGGTCACAAAGACACATAGAGACAATGACCCTGACAGAAAAGTTAGCTCAGCAGCCTGGACCGACCCACGGCAGCCGGAGCATCATCAAGCATCAGCCTGCTCACACTGTCCTCTGAAGATCACCTGAGTACGAACATTTTCTGCTTCTGTTTAAGAGGAACTGCTCCTTCTCACCACTTTTTCTATTATTCATGTTCATTGATGGGTTTCACTCACAGCTAAGATGGGAAATCAGTGTTGGCTTGTTACTCTGGATGTGTCAAGGAGGTGCTATTTCCCTTTACTAAGGCCGTTGAGTTAAACCTGAGATTGCACTTGATGTTTGTGCCAAGTTTGATTTTGTTTACATTTTGTCAGTGTTCACAAAATGTCGCAGTTCCACTTTATGTGCTTCTTTTCAGCATTTCTAACACTATTATTTGACCATTGTAGAAATAATGATAACCCTGAGGGGAAGCCCAGCAGCGCAGCAGAGCATAGATCACATTAGGAGCACTGCATGAGCTCTGCAGAGGGCTTGAAAGCTGCCAACAAATGTGAAGCTGTGTGAGTGTGCAACCTCAGACTGCTGAATTTATAAAGCACAACTGCAGTAGTTTTAGTAAGTTGGTACTTAATTGAACTGTCTGTCTGCTTTGTTTGTGACCCTCTGATGAACAGCATCTATAGATCTATTACGTCTCGCCCTTTGATGAGTTATTGATTTTTCTTTTTGACAGTAATACAGGAATAAAATAAGGTGCAGTCCTCAGAAGATGATGATGCTGTAATTACCAAGATCATAACAACACAGGTCATGGTGAACTGGATGGTTTTATTCTCCTGGGTAGTCAAAGTACAGTCTAGAAAAGGGCTGCTTTTGCAATGAAAGGAATAAGTGTATGACCCACAGATCTTTGCATTTGAAGCTGAATATCTCATTAGTTCATCCCTGAATCTGAACTTAACCCTGCTTTGTTTGTGACCCTCTGATGAACAGCATCTATAGATCTATTACGTCTCGCCCTTTGATGAGTTATTGATTTTTCTTTTTGACAGTAATACAGGAATAAAATAAGGTGCAGTCCTCAGAAGATGATGATGCTGTAATTACCAAGATCATAACAACACAGGTCATGGTGAACTGGATGGTTTTATTCTCCTGGGTAGTCAAAGTACAGTCTAGAAAAGGGCTGCTTTTGCAATGAAAGGAATAAGTGTATGACCCACAGATCTTTGCATTTGCAATCATTTGTGCAGTCTGAATAAATATTGTAAGGCATTCTATAGAGAGAGCACTCTGTAGGAGGAGATGAGGCCCATCGACCTTGTCTTTTAGACCCAAGATCCCCAAAACCTAGTTCATCTCTGAGAAAGAGTGGATATATATGCAGGAAAATGCCTGCAAGGGTTATTGAGATATCTTGTATATCAACAAGGGCTGAAAATGAGGTCCATTGACTTTGAATTTGAACTAAGACCCCCATAGCCCTATTGGTTCATCTCTGAATAAGAGTGGACATTTTTGGAAAATTGATAGAAAAACCTTTACAGCGTTATTGAGATGTCAAGTTTCACGAGAGATGAACACAAAGTCCCTATTCCATAATCTTTGACTTGCAAATCAGAATTTAATCTGTACACGACACCCAGATTAGATTTTTTTTGCTATGTTTGATCCCCAAAGTATCCTGAGGTTACACTTGTCATTGAAGGACAAATATGGGGATGAATGACCCAAACCTTCAACATGTGACCCAGTTCGTCCTTAAATTAAATCAGATGTTTTAGCAAAGTCCACAAGTGTTTTGGAAAATCATTATTGAGTTAGAATTCAACTTTGTTCAAATGTAAAGAAAACCTCTCAGTACATTACTTAAAAGTCTAGTTTTTGAGCATGAGGACCATTGACATGAACTTTTCACCTATGGCCTCCCAGATCTATATGTTCATATTTGAGCCAGCTTAGGCAGTTGTGCAAAGTTTGAAAGATTTCTTCAGAGCATTCTTTAGATGTGGGTTTTCATAAGCAAAAAAATCTCCCCAACATTTGAGATCTCATTATGACAAAGGTTAAAGAAAACCCCTCAAAGTGCTCATGAGATATTACATTCACAAGTAAGGGATGAACATCGGGCCCACTGACCTAAACCTTTAATGTCCAAAATCCAAACACTTTATCATTGTGACAGTCAGAGTGAGAATGTGTGCAAGCTTTGGAGAAGAATATCCCTTTAAGACATTGTAGGAATGAGGCTCAGTCACCTCTGATCTATAACCTCTGAAACTAAATCATCCATTCTGAGTCGGAGTGGATCTTCAGATACTGGCTTCACAACACAGAGATGAATAGGCCAGTTACCTTGACCTTGTTCCTAACCTGTTAGCATCATTAGCATCCTGTTATCATTAGCTTTGGCAGTGAGCCAAAGAGAGTTCTGACCACAGCCTTTGTGACAGTGAGTCTAGAACTGTAGTATTAGATCTATTGTCATTGTATATTTTCTGTCTGAGGTTTATTGCTGAGGTTGTATCACTTTGACAAGTAACAGCACAATGAGAGCTCTGGCGTCAGCTGCTACATGCAACAACATTGAATTAGCAATAAACAATAGCATAGATGCCTGTTCATAGTTGATATGAGTTATATGTTGGAGATTAGATTTCTGTAAGGCCTGTTTCTATTGAATTTAACCACAGAAGCTTTTTGCCATGGATTCACCAGACTGCTATCAGTTTAAATTATGAAGCATGAAGGCAATGCAGAGGCCACCAGCTCCTCAGCATGAGCTTTTCACGGCTGATGGCAGAAACACTTTGCTTCACAGCCGCCTTATTCCAGAGTATCATTAATGCACAATAATACTGTGTAAATACCTCTAATTTAGCACAGGAAATCATGCAGAGAATAAAAACTCTTAATGTTACCCTCTGGCTATTTTCCTTAACTGGATCAATTGAATATGAAATAGTTGTACTAAACAAAAGGTAAACGTTGATGTGTTCTGCAGTTATGATGTATTTTACTGATTATAACTGCTATGTGACTGCTCTGACAAAAAACAATCCCCTTTGGATATATTTGAAATGTATACATTATTAATTCAGCCATAATATTATAACCATCTGTGCAATCTGATGCAGTGCCATATAACAACTCTGTCAACAAATGCTACTTTTGCAAAACCTCAACAAGGATGGGCAACTTTGGTGAAAATCAGAGGGTCTTAGGTTTTGTTCTTAATGCCAGGAGGTCAAACAGATACAAGTTCAGCTTAAATTACAATAACTAAAGGGAACACATTTATAAGATTACTCTCCTGAATTATCTATACCAAATGAGTACTCAAACAAAACATATACATGTGCTCTTCTCCAGACTGTTTTCAATCTCTCTCTCTGTTCCACTTTCTAGGTCATGTGACAGTGGAGCCCAATCAGACACTGAACATAACACATTAGGCAGGAATAACAAAGAAAAAACAATTTTCTGCATTCACTCTCTAAAAAAAATATTACAAGTCATCTCTTGAATAACTTCAAATAGCTCAGTGCAACATAGGTCTATGTATTTTTTTTCTCTTATTTGTATACATGGAATTTAAAAATATCAGTAATAAGTAAAAAGAATTATTACCAGGTAAAATTTTGAAAAAGAAAAAGGTTCCACATGGTTATGATATTTTGGCTGATTGGTACCCAAGCACAGCTATTAAAAAGCATTCTGGGAAATTAAAAGCAATGAGACACAGTACCAAAGATGCAGAACTGTAAACTGGAATAAAGACACTCTTGGTATGACGCTGAAGTTCATCTCCATTAGATTCTTTCTTTAAACTTGAGTTAAAAAGCTCTTTGAGCTTCCAGTGAGCCTCAAAATACCTCAGAGTACTTTCAGTGAGTTCAGGTTAGTGTCATTAAAGTAGTTAAAGGTCTTTGTGAGCTCGGGGCTCAGATTATTTTGATGCGTGTCACAAGAACCACTGAGTTTAAGAGCAGGTATTTGTATGGGATGTGACAATGTGTAACGATTTCCTTATATTTGTACAGAGCTGTTTGACATTAAAAACCTGTCATGCAAACTCACAACTGTTGTTTCTTCTGTATGAAATGTAATGTTCCTACAATATTCATCTTTGACATCAGATTCCCCCTCAAATTGTTTTATTTTCTAATGTTTGTAATAATCCAGATCAGAAAATAATGCTCATCAAGCCAGTAGTTTGAAGGTGAAGCAGGCTGTGGTCACAAAGTTTGTGAATTTAAAAGGATTGTTCAGTATTCCTACAGTTCGTTTCTACCAGTTACTTAGTAATCATGAGTAATCATGAATGGCAAATCATAAGGAGAATGAGCTCAGGCTGTTGATAAGGTACACTGCTGTGGGCAGGTTGAGTGTCTTTACACAACTGAGTCTTGTAGAAAAACAATCCACAAGACTATGTTGGGGTCAAATTTCCGAGTGCTTTATTTTTCCTGTCACCATTCTGTACATCTGCTGTTAAGCTGAACCAAATCTGAGTGATTCTGTCTCAAGGGATGATGTACTGTGGATGCACGGTGTTACCTTTCCGCACTGGAGTACACCAATGAATTCTTCAAAATGAGATTCAGCAGGTCAAAAATGAGAGGGGACAAACTCCTGTGGAATCAGTGTTCACAGGCAGAAGAGCAATTTGCCTTTTACTGCATCATTTAACACAGACAGGCTTCCTTGGGAAAAATAAAGCACTTCCAACATTTTTTTTGCCCAATTGCACATCTGACCAAACAGTTTTGTGGCTTATTTTTACGTAAAGCTCACACATTTTCAAGAAATAACTGTAACCGCTAACAGCAGTTAACTTTACTGGTAATCTCAGCTTCTTCTGCCAAGAGTCCTTTGGCAACTTCAACTATTGTCAAGTATTAAATTAAACCCAACTTCAAAAATATTGAAATATCCCTTTAAACTTCTGCAGGATTTGTATACCTTGTCAGTTCCCAAATTAAAGCCCTAGAAGCATTTTTTACAGCTAGATCAAGTATAATTTCCACACAATTACCTACTGCAGTCTATAAATGAACAACTAGTGAAACAGTAGTCTTGTTCAAACAATAACTTCATCTCTGATTAGTTCATAGAGATCAGAATCTGATTGTCATTAACAATCATGGCCAAATACCTTAAGTTCACTATTACAACATTGAAGCACTTTAATTTTTCTAGCAGTATTTCATTTAATATTGTAAAAGCAGTCAATTTGTTACAGCTATTAACACAATACTCACCCTATTTCGTATGAGCAAACTTTTCTGTTGGATCACCTTTTAACACGAGACAACTTGTATATTTCAAACACTTCACCTCACGTATTTTAAGTAACATTTTAAGCACCTCCGAAACGTTTGTGAATGAGAATTACTTAAAATTAGCTGATATGCAGTGGTCCTGGAAATGTTGAAGCACCATACACATTTTGTGTTTCTGCAGAGTCTTCTGCATCAGACTTCTGCTACCTCCAGCCATGCCAAATGTATTTCAGTCCATTTTTGATCCTGCACTTGAGACATGTTTATTCTTTCCTACTGTTAATTGGGGGCTGACAAAAACAACAGTATTGTCTGCCAAATTTAGAGTTGAAACCTCGGCCAGCCAGTACAAACAGGCACCGTGCCTATTTGGCTTTGACCCAGTGTTCAGTTTCCATCAGTGCCAAGTCCAACAAGCAAGTTTAGTGAAGCACCAGGACTCCTTAGAGCACGTAGTTCTCACTTACACTGCTGGCCGGAAAGACCTAACTGATCCACCTCACATGGTTTCAGTGACTCTTTGAACCTTTCATGCTATTTGAAAAAACCTTACAAGGCACGACTGTACTGCACATAAAAGACAAATCTGGTCAAAAGTTACATCCATCCCTAAGAATTCAAAGACAACAAGTACTATCATTTTCTCACATTTATTTTAACACAAAATGGCACAAACAGCCGATTCGGTAAAATGTCTACTTCAGCTTCTTCTTGGGGCGAAGGTTGTTGGTGTGTCCACACTTCTTCTTGCGGCAATTGACAGCACGGGGGTGCAGACGGGCGTAGCACCTGCAACACAAGTGATAAGAGTACACTGCTTAGAACATCTTCACCGTCTATACATGCTCTGATAAGTCAAGCTGTGTTTGCATAGTTTCATGTACCTAGTATGACAAAACTAAGAACAGTCATCACATTGAGGGAACAGAAAATATCTAATTGTCTATTTCATATTTGACCCACGTGTGAGAAATCTAAAAGGCTGAATGAAAAAACTTTATATTCTTCAGCATGCTTTTGCTCGACAGTAAATCTGAAAGAGCTGCTGCCTACATAGAAGCATAAAATATTGTGAACAATGGAAAGAATTAAACTGGGTTTGTTTTCCTTCATTCATCCTGGTTATTCACTTGAAATGAAAATCCACATGAAGGATGTTTTTCTGCTATTTCACACTAATTAAGAGCAGGAGCACAGTACTCAGACATCACTGACAACTTACTTGCGGCAGATCATCTTGTCGCAGTTGTATTTCTGGGCCAGCTGTCTGAGTGAAGGCTCGATGATGCCACCACGCAGACGCAGAACCAGATGAAGAGTGGATTCTGGAAGAAAGTTCAGACATGTGTCAATGCCAAGTCCAGTCATACCACACATTAGAAAAACTACACTAAAAATCATATTTATAATGTGCATTTGTACTTTTTAACACCTGGCAGACTTTGAGTATTCTAACTCAGTATTAAGTAGCTCTCGTAACAGGCTGCATGTCATGAGGTCTACCAACACACAAGCATGTTCTTTGTACAGTCTACACCACTGTAACATAATACTGTAAATAAAACCAGGTAAAATCCAGCGTCTTTATTTGCTTTTAGGCTTTCAGTATTAGATGTTACATGTGAATACTATGTCTTGTTCATTAAAAAGAAAAAAACATTGTGACAAAAATTAATCTGATGGTGGTTAATCAGCTGCTGCATCAGAAGTGTTTGTGCATTCCCCTGAATTTAACAAGTAAAACGATAACACTTGCTACTATTCTTTCTTGAACTATGTATGTTTTAATAATACCATCAATTCAGAATTCAGAGGGGTGATATTATTAGTGCTCTTCTTTGTTTTACCATGCCACAGTTGTTTGTTGTGCAGCCCAATGTTACATTCATATTCATAGTTACCTTTCTGGATGTTGTAGTCAGACAGTGTGCGTCCATCTTCCAACTGTTTGCCAGCAAAGATCAGACGCTGCTGATCAGGAGGAATTCCTGTAAAGACAAGAAAAGTCATCAGTGTCAGTGTTCTTCAACTGAACATGATGTAAATATCTAGAAGTGCAGACGGATAAAACAACTAAAGAACAGAGC